>JARPMJ010007436.1:0-42988 GCA_033366665.1 Phoxinus dragarum | reverse complement strand
CGCGAAGGAGACGCAGATGATTGTCCTATGAAATGAGAGCATGACCAGCAAACACAGCCACGAGCACCACCCCTATGATTATACAGTTCTTTATCATTTCTTTTTACAAAATCGCTAACATGATCGAAGGTCTGCTGCCTGATAACAATCTCGATATAAACTTTTGACAAGCCGCTTGCTCTGGTCATTGATGTGTCAACGCTTAATGGATACGTCAGTGATGAGGTACGTGTGTGTGTGTGTGTGTGTGTGTGTGTGATTGTTTGTTGATCGCTAATGTCAACTCGCCTGTTGTCGGAATCTCCGCTTGACCAGCTTAGAGTCTAGAAGATTAAAGCTGTGCTTTATCAAACATGTTGGTCGATAGCGATGTGTCAGTCATAGACCGGTAATGATGAACTGATGATGCTGATCAGCTGTCAACACAGCAAATGCATCCTTGGAGAAACTACAGCCAGAGTTTCAGATCTTTGCTTTAATCCTTAGACAGTTGTTGCAAAAGCTTCACGAGAAACCCGAGAGAAACCCCTCTCCACCACCACTGTAAACATTAACAAATATGCAGTTCACAGAGCTAGTGTGCAGCATTAATCTTCATACATTGGGATGGAATGTTATGAAACTCAGGCTTTTCTGTCTGTTGGGATATTGTAAGTAATTGCTTTCTTTTTAAAGCCACAGAGTAATCTATAAACAGTTTATGTATTTAGTTTGTCTCTATGTTTGGGTAACGTAAGTTCCCTTAAAGGGAAGATTATGTCATTATTTACTCGCCCTTCATGCTGGTATAAACCCGTATGACTTTCTTTCTTCTGAACAACACAAAGGAGATGTTGTTCAGCATGTTATTCGCTTTCATTGAATGAAAAAAAAAGAAGACTGTAAGTACTATGGACTAGCATTAAATACCTACAAGACTGTGGGTTTTCTGTGTAACTAGTCGCTCTGGAAAATCCCACATTTACTGCTATTAAGTTTAAGGTATGGCGTTGGTTAGGGTTGAGATTTTTGTGGGTTAACAGTGTAGCTGCAATGCAAGTATTATAAATGACAATACGCACAATTACCAGTGTGTATACGTACATAATAAGTGTATTTTAATATGTTTATGGAAGGCCATCTAGTATAAGTCATACTGACATTCCTCAGTTGGTTGTTAAAGGGATAGTTCACTTTGAAATAAAATTTTGGTATGTTTTATCTTACCTGAAGTGCATCCCAGATGTAGGTGTCTTTGTCTCCGCAGTAGTTTCAATTTTTTATATTTTTAGGTCAAACCGTTCTTGTCTGTCAGTCATATAATGCAGGTATATAGGCACTGTCTCTAAAAGCATGCAGAGAAAAGTCCAAATTAAAAAATTCCCCATCGTAAGTGCACATTGATGGCCTAAGACACAAAACGTGTGATAAAACGAACAGTATTTATATAGTTTTTATCTCTTTTATACAACCACGTCCAAGTGATCCGTTTACTTAGTCTGCGCAAGCGCCGGAAGGCTACGGAAGTGATCTCCCGGATGAGTTCGCGCGAGCTTACGTAAATGTATTTAAAAAAATAATAATAATTCCCCATCGTAAAGTGCACATTGATGGCCTAAGACACGAAACAAGCGGTTTGTGTGATAAAACGAACAGTAGGCCTATTTATATCGTTTTTGATCTCTTTTACACAACCACGTCCAAGTGATCTGTTTACTTAGTCTGCGCAAGGAGCGCCGGAAGGCTCCGGAAGTGTGAAGTGATCTCTCGCGCGTGTACGTCACTCATTGTTTACACCAGAACCTATGCACAGAACAGAGATTGTAGGTAGGACGGCTAATAGAAATGGTACTAGTTTGCGCTTATCCGGGATGTTTAAACCGATGTAAAAAAAAATACATTTACGTAAGCTCGCGCGAACTCATCCGAGAGACCACTTCCGGCGCTCTACGGCGCTTGCGCAGACTAAGTAAACAGATGACTTGGACGTGGTTGTGTAAAAGAGACAAAAACTATATAAATACTGTTCGTTTTATCACACGTGTCTTAGGCCATCAATGTGCACTTACGATGGGGAATTTTTTAATTTGGACTTTTCTCTGCATGCTTTTGGAGACGGTACCTATAGACCTGCATTATATGACTGACAGACAAGAACAGTTTGACGTAAAAATATAAAAATTGAAACTACTGCGGAGACAAAGACACCTACATCTTGGATGCACTTCAGGTAAGATAAAACATACCAAAATTGTATTTTAAAGTGAACTATCCCTTTAATGCGAAAAAAAAAACATTCGTACAGGTTTGGTACTGTCGCTTTAAATGTCAGGTTACTGCATATTGTTCCTGTCGGCCATGGTTATTATTGGCCTGGAGTTTCAGACATTGTTAAAAGTGAAAACGGCAGTTGAGGATCATCTTTTAACACAAAGCCTGCATTGTTTGAAAGTAACCCACTGCCCTGTAAAATGAATGCAGATGGAGTTTTACCATTAATGGACACACAGTATGTTTAATGATTGAGCTCTGGTGTGGGGGAAGAAACGCTTCCCTCTCTTTGTGTGCCTGCCAAGTGCTGCTCTTAATTCATCCGTTCTGCATTCTCAGACGTCCCACCTGAAAATGAGCTGAAAAAAGCCCAGAGTGCATTTATAATGTTCTGCAATGTGCTTTGTTTCTAGTGTAACTCCACAGACAGTTTATGTGAAACAATATGGAAAAGAACAACAGAGCAGACAGAATGACCTAAAAAGTGTGTTGCGCTCCCACTCGCTCATGCCCGATCCGATCCGTGCACCTGCTGCCACTCTCTGCTCACACACAACCCTCTCAAGTAGATTTATTAGAGCATGATGTGATGCATGCTGGTTGTTTTGCTGATGAAACATTATATCCCTTAGGTCATGCAACCTTTTAAAAAGGTTTTGAACGTTTTTTTTTGTGTGTTTAAAAAAAAAAAAGAGGCAATGCAGTTTTATCTGATGTACATGTTTAGAAAAAAAAGTGTAACGATATCAGATAAGGGCACCTGTGCAAGATTGATATTTGCACTATGTGGTCATATGCAAATGAGTGTGTTGTGTGAAGCAGACTGGTTTTGTTTCATTAGGGATTTCCATAAGATAGTTATGAGTTGGATAGTGGCTTGTTTATTTTTCCCACAAAAGTACAGTAGCTCTTCACATTAGTTATCTTTAAAGCTGAAACGAATACTGTTTAATATGATTTAGCAAAAATACCTATATGGGGCTGTTCACACTCAAGTTAAAGGGCTAATGTTCAACTTTCTTTAGTGTGTAATGTTGCTGTTTGAGCATGAAATAGTAACAAAGCACAGTTCCTCCAGCTGGAGTTATTCTCTATATCAGTGTCAGTGTTTCTGAACTCCTGAAACGCCTCCTATTGTAGTCTTGAGTATTTTTCCAGGAACAAACACGTCACAATATTCCTCAGATTCCTCACTTGCTCGGTTTGCTTGACGCCGAAATGCAGTGGGGAGTGCTGCTGCGTCACGGGATATGTACATGTCTATACATTTCGCCTGCTTCATACTGTCATTGTGAAGCTTCAATTTACATGGACACTTATAATCGGATTGACGGCTCAATCGGACTAAACAAATCTTCATGTAAACGCCTTAATCGATCGGATTGAGCTCGATCCGAATGCAATTTCGGTCGGATTGAAAGGGGTGGTTTACTCCTTTTGTAATGCGATCAAGAGAACACGTCAACACTAGCCTGGGGAAAACCCAGACCACTCTCAGTTGTAACTGAGTAAGGGTCTGGCAAAGCTCCATAGACAATTCATTTCCACAGGGGGCGTCACCAACGGACGTCGGATAGATCTAAAACCAATCAGAGCGATGAATGACATGACGTATGCAGAGCGACGGAGAAACACCTCGAGACTCTCAGCAATTCTCTGTTTGTGTTAACGAAAATGACCATTTTAAATCGCTTGAAACAGACGCGATAGCTGATTCGAACGAGTGATGTTGTGATGTTCCACGGCAGCATCCATCTTTGTAATGTACAAAATCTGCGTCACCGTCTCTGCTCTGTCGTCATCGTTTTAAAGCCCCGCCCCAACGTTTCTGATTGGTGCCGCGATTTCGACGGACTGGAAATGGGTTTCAATGGGCTCTTTGCCAGACCCACTTGCAGAGCAAATCTAAATTTGCTGGAAGTGGTCTGGGTTTTCCCAGGCTACGTCAACACTTGATCGGATTGAAAACCGAAACTGAAAGGACTGCGCATGTACAATGACGTATGACGCGCGGAACGAGCTGTTCTTCCTGTTGAATAAAGTGTCATATAAATGAGTGTCCCGTCATTCTAAAATTCTCATGTCACTCAGCGCCTGTGAAGTGAAGCACGACAACGTCCCACTAATTGTTTTGGATTCTCATCCACAGACGACTGGTTTTGGCCGCGGGGAGGGGGATTTTTACTGCGTGATAAATATAAGCAGCACGGCAAACCGGTTCAATGCTCAATGTCTCCAAATCATGACCAGAGACGGATTAATATTACGCCCTGATGTTTAAAACAAATAAAGAACCAATAGAGGAGAATAGTTATGCGCGAACAGCGGGAAACGTGTGACATAAACGCGCACATCAACCCGATTACTTTATAAGTCGCGGGGCTGAAGCCAACTTTGTGTTGAATGCTCAGAGCACGTTATAAAACGTATTCTTAAAATACACATTTCTGTTTTAATAAATGCTCATAGTAAATCATAACATATTGCCTAAAACATAAGGTAGGAACAAAAATAATCAGTGATACATTTGCGACCCATTAAAAATTAGGGTCGCAATGGCATTTCAAAAGGTCGCATATGCGACCATTTTGGTCGCAGTGTAGTTCCCTGTTTAATGAGTATTTTAAATGTTATTACTATTGAGTTTGCCTTAAATATAGGCCTAGGCTCTGATGCTGATATGGCTTTAAATGATAAATAAATACATTTTACATTTCCATTTGGATGCTTCTGGTGCAGAAATTTTGCACTTTAGCTTTAAGACTTAAAAAAAAAGGTGAAGGGAATGGACTTAGTAGTGGGCGTAGGGTGCACATTCAGAGCAAAACCTGATTGTCTGGTCTCATATTTTTAAATAGAGATTGCAAAATGGCGCTGTTGATTTTACACATTGATTTTACATCCCATGATGCACACCACGAATAACAGATTGTAGGCAATAACTGTGACCATGTTGGTGTGTTTACAGGACTTGCGGTATATGCGGCCCGTCCACTCTCACGCTGGCTGAGTGCTGAAGACTGCATGTGGGCCGCTCTGCGGGTCCCAGTCCAGCTCCCGCCATGGGAAACACCGCCACCAAGTTTCGTAAAGCACTTATCAGTGGAGATGAAGCCCTGGCTTGTCAGCTCTATGACAGCAACCCCCAATTTAAAGAGTCTCTGGAGCCCAACGCATCTTATGGGGAGCCCTATCAACACAACACACCCCTGCTCTACGCCTCACGCATGCCATGACGCGCCTCATCAGGTTAGAGATTCAAATGAATGGGCACCCAAATACAAGCATTAGCATCCTTGGGCGAGTTGTAATTGTTCACCTTAAAGGGTAACTAAACCCTGAAACAACTTTTTTTTAGTTAATGATCTGTAAGACTGGGGCTTTATTAATGCTGTTCATTGATTCGAGTAAATGTTTTGACATTTGGGTATAAAGTGTTTTAATTCTACAATATATGGTGTAAAAAACGTCTGAGTGCTGCCCTCTTCAGGTTGAACGGTGGCTACTGCAGTTGAATTTTCCTATTGGAAGTTGTGGTGACATATGATGGCTCTGCCAACGGCTCACAGGTCACTCTCTTTTAAACTCTCTAAAATGACTAATTATAAGACTGGAATTGACCCTTCACAGGGAGCTTGATTGACAGGTGATCTGACCAATCATACTTCGCCATCTGCCATTTTGTCCGACAAAGCAGTCTGGAGAGTTAGTAGATTAGCATGGGAGGATTTGAACTTGAGAAGCGGGAGTGTACCAGTGGCGACTGCTGGTCTTTCAAAGAGGGGAAGCTCAATTTTGGCCTACATCATAAAAATGGTCCAAAACTTCCATCAAAATATGTGTATCGTGATTGTCAAACATTAGGTAATTAAACAGAATTTTATTAAGTTTAGTAAAAACATGTTACAATGTTTACATGGTACAATGACTGTAGGCCTACTGGTTTTATTATTGCTTGACACACGATTTCATTTAAATTTTATTCTTTTGATTTGATTCGGATCTTGATTCAATATCGATTCATTTGGATAAATATTAGGTAGCCTAACTTACATTCATTTTTTTTTTCAAGAACCTTCCCTTTGTTGTCTGTCAGTGTCAGTGTTCTCTTTGCTTCGCGATTTTTCCCTGCGTGAGAAAAGCGTTTTTTCAGTTTACTTTTCACTGAGCTCGAATAGCTTCAGCTATTGACAGAAATTCTGTCAATCAAAAGGAGACGACAGACCCTCCAATCACCACGCAGACGCCTGGAGTCCGGGCCCGCCCACTCCTCCATTCCACCCAGGCATGCTGAGCGTCCGTGGGCGGGACATAATCGCAGCATTTATCCAATGACCGTCTAGTTTCGGAGCACTGAAAAAAACTGTTCAAAGCAGCCCCCATTGAAGTCAATGGACGCTCGGCTTCAACAGAAAAATGCACTCTGTGACGCTACGGGAATGAATGAAAAGGAAATCGAGTCAGCTGACCAGCTGCTGATTCTGATCGAACTCGTCTTCGAGATGAACGTGTTCTAAAGCATTTTTAGTCAATAAAATGTTAACAAAATAGTACATGTATTTGACCATTAATTGTTGACATTATAGGGGAAGCCGAGTGTACTGACGCCTTTCCGCGGTTTTAAAACAACATTCTTTCTGATGTTCATTCATGTTTATTTGATGCAATAAATGAACTAGAAGGAAGAGATGATCGGTTCACGAGCAGCTTTAACTGATGCTCTACAGCGATCTGTCGTGACACATTAAAGAGCCACAAAACAATATTTATTGTTTAAATTTCTTCAAAAAAATTACCAAATTTGAAAGGTGAGACTTTGTTTAATATGTTTAATATCTAAAGTAACCTGGTCGGTCCTGTCTGTCGGCGTGTTGTCTCCTCTCTGCTCCGCGATGTATTTTTCACTGCGTGAGAACATGGTGTGTGTGAGAGCGTAGCTTGTCAGACATAGCGACAGTAACTAAGGGGGGCGGGTCTTTTCGAACGGTCAATTGTAAACGATAACACCATTTTTCTTTTTTTTTTCTTTTTTTTTTTCGCTAGAGGTCGCTAACCTCTTACAATAACAAAGCCGTAGATTGATGATGCAGTGATGAGCGGAATTATGGAACTTGTCGCCATGCCAATTGATCTACCGTATTTTCCGGACTATAAATCACACTTTTTTTCCATAGTTTGTCTGGTCCTGTGACTTAGTCAGGTGCGACTTGTATATCAAAATTAATTCATACTGACTGAGATGAACCAAGAGAAAACATTACCGTCTACAGCCGCGAGAGGGCGCTCTAGTTAGCAGAGTTGTTCAGAAACGACACCGAGGAAGAATTCAATAGATTCAGTGTTGTGGAATGAGATCGGGAGCTTGGTGAACTTGCTTACCGGTAACTTGTTGGACTCGCTGGCTTATGTTAATTTAGCCTATTCAGCCTCCCAGGTAGATGTTCTTTATGCTATTGTGTAGCTGAATAACTGTTAATGTGTTACCGGACACCTATTCAGCCTGTTGTTCTGTGTGCTGTTGTGTAGTTGAATAACTTGCCCTTTCCAGATTAAATGTCTGTTCTTGGTCTTGGATTTTGTGAAATAAATTTCTAAATAAATGCGATTTTATAGTCCAGTGCGATTTATATATGTTTTTTTCCTCTTCATGACGCATTTTTTGACTGATGCGACTTATAATCCGGAAAATACGGTAATAATGTTTACGGATGAGTGAAAACATTCATGTTTTTTTTTAACATGTGGTATAAAGCTGTGTGCGATTGCTAATGAGAGACGTATATCAGCGCCACACACGATACGATATAAAGGAATGAGGTCATTTAATTCTACCGAACTACACGCAAGTGCTGTATTAATACTCTCACAGGACAGTTTATTTGACGAATGAAACTTGTGAGGTAACGCAGCGCTGTCTCACTCGCTCTACACTATCACACTAAACTGCATTTGAGTGTTGAAAGTTATAATGTTATTCTATGTGTTAGTTTGTCTGTATGAGACTAGCAGTAAGCTAGATCAACATTAGAATAACATACTGATCAAATTCTAACATTTCATCATGTTGAGCTATATAACATTGATTAGTTTTATGTACTGTACATTTGCTCACCTGTCTAATAAAGTAAAATGCAAGAGCGCGTCCCTGTCAAGTCCAAGTTAGTCGCGGACACGGAGCTCACGGCATCTCGAAAACGCCTCGCCGATATTGATCCTCGTTTTAGTTTTCCTTTTGTCCCAAAGTCTGCTTGCCATGATCCATAATGTTTGAACGAAACAACAACAGCGGCGCCGCTAGACGTAACGCAGTTGTCCACGTCTGTCGCCATGGTTACTATGCCAGTACGAGCGGAAACCAGGGATAACGCGGATATTACGTCATTGACGGGTGACAAGTGAACAGGGACGGCACTTTTTTAAATTGTGAATTTCTCCGAATTTATAAATTCCTGGAAACATTAGGATAATGTAAATACACAATTAAAAAAAAAAAATATAACACTGTGCAAGTGTTTTTTTGGGGGATATTTTGATACAGAATTCTTACATATTGTACCTTTTAATGTCATGGGGAAACCCAAACAGTATGTCTACTTTAACAGCACAGCAGGGTTTGTAGGGTTGTTGCTTCAGTGAGAACAAAAAAACTGAATAACATTCCATGTTGGCCCCCGAACAGACAAGACCTAAAGCAAATATGCATGGAATGGGAAGCTTATGTAGGGCCTGTGGTGTTTTTGTGCAATGCAAGGTTATTTTTGCATGGTTGTTGAGTTCCAGTGCTTGGTATTTGAGTCAAGACCACTTGGAGCCATGAGGCCAACTCGTACTTGTGTAAGTGTAGTAGTTAATGCACCCTTCTGAGAAAATGGTTGGTAATTACCAGCCTGAACAGCTGGCCACTCGCTCTCCCTTCCCTTTCCTTGTCACTTTCCTCTCTTTATTTTACAGCACATTGAAACACAATACCTCAAATAATTTCAGAGCCTGATTTCAATTAACAGACCTTTTTTTAAAAAAACAAATAGTTTTAGGTTTAGTTAACAATAATAGTGGGCATAACTGTACCTTTGAAACACTGTAGGGTCTCTGGCCCAAATTCTGGCCTACGTACGTAGACTGAAAAAGAGCAACTGATACACATGTAAAGTGACAAACAACAGTAGGGGTGTGCCATATCATACCGTCCACGATAATACCGGTATACTTTTTTACATGATACAAAACTGATCGCTTGGCATTCTCCACAAACTGTTGGATGGTAAACACTGGAAATATGGCAGTCAATATATATAGGCACTGATTAGTATTTCAGCTCGTCCTAATGTATTCAGTACTGATATTTTTTTCAAAGACACAACTCACAAAAGCAAGCAGTTTGTAAAGTGTTGCTTGTGAATATCTAGTTTACTTGCTGTAGACTATGGTCCAGATTTACTAACAGCTTGCTCCAGCACAAACCCTCTCACTTTTGGCATTAGAAAAATACTGTCAGGATTTACTAAAGACACACAGTGAAAAATTTGCGCTGAAAAGGTGTGAACACTGTTATTTTTGAAGCTGAACTTATTGCATTTGGAGGAGTTTCCCTTTCAGGCGCAAAATTTATGGGAGGAGTGTATTATATGAATGATGCAAGGTGATTTACTAAGGTTTACGCTAGTTAATTGACCGTTCGCAAAGACCCCGCCCCCCCTTAGTTACTGTCGCTATGTCTGACATGCTACGCCGCTCTCACGCCACACCATGTTCTCACGCAGTGAAAAATACATCGCGGAGCAGAGAGGAGACTGACAACACGCCGACACACAGGACAGACCAGCTTACTTTTCGGTTTCTTTTGATATTAAACATATTAAACAAAGTCTCACCTTTCAAATTTGGTCATTTTTAAAAGAAATTTAAACAATAAATTGCGTTTTGTGGCTCTGTAATGTGTCTGACAGATCGCTGTGTCGCCTCAGTTAAAGCTGCTCGTGAACCGATCATCTTTTCCTTCTAGTTCATTTATAGCATCAAATAAACATGAATGAACATCAGAAGGAATGTTGTTTATAACCGCAGAAAGGCGTCAGTACACTCCGCTTCTCAAGCTTCAAATCCTCCCATGTTAATCTACTAACTGCTTTGTAAGGCAAAATGGCGGATGGCGAAGTATGATTGCTCAGATCACCATCAAGCTCCCTGCGAAGGGTCAATTCACTGGTAGTTGCGCCATTATTTACCGCCCCCCAAAAAAGCACGTCTTAAACCAGATGCTAATTTGCACTGGTCTTGGTAGATTGTGTTTATCATTATAGAAATGTTCTGGGTTTGTCTGTTCTTTCATTTTCGTGTCGTCCGTAGATCACGTCCACTCCCATCTGTGCTTTTTTTGGAATTGCGCTCACGCCCCGTTTTAGTAAATCTGGCTCTTTATATGTTTTAAAGATTTGATGTCATTAACCTGGCAAACTTTGTCTAATCTTGTTATCATTTCTTTCTCAAAAGTACTAGCTGCATAAATAGATTTATAAACACGATTTCCAGGCGGACTATTCCTCGAAGTTGCTTAAAGGGATAGTTCACTCAAAAATACCCCCATGTCGCTCCAAACCCGCAAGACTTTGGTTCATCTTCAGAACACAAATAAATATCTTTTTGATGAAATCTGAGAGCTTTCTGTCTCTCCGTTGGACAAAACTCTGGACTAAACCGCTCAATTCATATGGATTAGTTTTACGATCTCTTTATGAATTTTTGAAGCATCAAAGTGGTAGTTGCGTAGCTGTCAATGGAGGGACAGAAAGCTCTCAGATTTCAACGAAAAGATCTTCATTTGTGTTCTTAAGATGAACAAAAGTACAGGTTAGAAACGACAAGAAATTAATGACAGAAATTGTATTTTATTTTTGTGTGAACTCCCTTTTAAAGACAGCTAACCAAATTAGAGCTCAAAAATGTCTGTCATTCTTCTTTGTGTCCTTTGTTTGACCGTTTGGGAACAAAGATGTTGACTAAACTACAAACACCATAGTGAGACCCACCTCCCTTACTAGAACGGCCAGTTTGAAGTGGTTAAATATGTAAATCCTTATGGCCGACTTCAGTATATCCTGTAACTGGAATTCTGATTCACTTTTTGGCTGCTTCTGATCCTTGTAAAAAACAGCCTGCCAGTCTAGACTACACCCAAAAATGCTGAGGCGAAATATGTGTAGCTCTGGTATTTGGCCTAATGTAGCATGTATTTATTAATTTAATTGTTTATTTAAAAGGGACAATGCGTATTAAGGAACATCTTAGCTTTTCAGCAATGTAAATATGCCAGTGTTAGTCCCAAGGCTATTTTACATCTGCAGTCCCCCGTCAGGTCAGTACCAAGTAACACAGCTAAACATGGAAATTAAATACGATACAACACAATTTAAAAGACGCCACAATTTTCAACAACTTATTATGAGAGATACCACAGTTAGCAGACAGGGCATCTAATACGGCGGACACATATACACATACAGTAAAGTGCTATTCTATGTACATTTTAATTATGTTAAAGTGCTAATAAATGCAGTAAAGTGGTGGATCTGGTTCAAAAAGCACTCACAGTTTCTCGTTCATCTTTAATATTATGCTTGTTATACTGATTCCATTTATATTTAGAATTTTCCTTCCAAAATGTTTGTTTGTAGTGGCAAGAAAACGGATTTGTTGTCTACAACATGGAGAAACATCCGTGAATGTCACTCACAAACATTACTAGGCAACCTCACCGCCAGCCACTGGCGACCTACAGCGACAAAGTCGCTTGTAGTGTGAACGTAGCTTTATATATAGCACAGGCATATTTGAACTTTAGAATTTTTTCTAAAATTTTCTAGAAAATGTATACCCTTTGTGTGGTCTTGTGTTTATTATGATCACACTTTATAGCCAGTGCACAGAAGAACAAAACACAAGATATCTGTCCCATGCTTGTCTAGATATTATCCTTGAATGTTGGTGTCATTGCTGATGAACCGCTTGGCTTTGCATTTGTCATTATTGTAATGAGGCTCTATTGTTACATCTCGCTGGATCTAACAGGTGCATTGTTAACAGGTGTCCGTGGCAATTTCCTAGAAGTCCAACCGGTCTTTCTGGCCTGTCGGGTGCAGTTGGGTCAGGAGAATGCTGGGAGTTAAAGCTGTTGTTTTCAGTTGCATCAACTAATAAACTCCCAGTGCTAGATTCACATCACAGACTTCCCAGAACAGCTCGCTGAGTCATTTCCACTGAAAGGCATTAGAGTCTGCTGAATGCATTCACTAATTTCACTCTTAAATCTTACAAGGATGTAAGTTTGCTAAGTCCTTTGTAGGGCGCATTATCACTTACTCTGAAGCTCCCACAATTAATCGGCTGAAAATGATATTAGTCTTTCTAATTACCTCCAGGCTGGGAGACACTGAGGACTCCAGCTGCATTGAAAAGTGTCATGACATTTTCATTGATTATGTGGTTATGATCTTTCTGATGCGCGCTCATGTTATTATGAGATGCATGCACTAGCGCTCCTGTATTTCTTCAAGCAATAATTCTGGGAGGGTGGCAAAAGACAAAGGTTGTCTTTAAATTATACCTGTATCTGTGTTTTATAGAGGCTTATACAATTGATATACCTGAGAGTTCTGGTCTTGGATGCTTATTGGTCAATACAGCATGCCATAATTTACAAAATATTAACAGTTTTGTTTAATAGGCTAACTCCTGTTCACCATAACATGGCACCCTTGAGGCTTTAATCATGCAAAATCAATGAATATTGGTAATAGGTTATTCACAGTGATATGTTTTATTAATATTTTGAATTTGCTTGTATTTTTATATTTTTAGTTTTCATGTTAATTTTAGTTTAGCCTAATTTTTTGTAGTTTCCTTATGTGCTTTTGTCATTTTAATGCTTTTTTGTTTTGTTTTAAGTATTGCTATTTGGGTTAAATTTAGTTTGTTTTATTTATTTTCAGTTAATAATTTTAAAGCTTCAACTTTAAACTTATTTCTCTTTATTGCCTAAGAAATATTTCTAATTTTAAAATTTTCAACTTTATTTTATTTAATCTTTTTTCCAATTAACAGAAATGTTTTTTATAGGTTTAGTTTTAGTTAACGTAAGTAATAACCCTGGTATGATATATTCATATTTTTCATATATATTTAGTATTTTCGCTACAAACCAGCATGTTTGATTACGATAAAAAATTAATATGATGACAAATACCAGTTTACAATATCAAACAGCATAACACATTTGTTTTTGTTTGTTTGCTGTTGATGTTTTTTTTTCTGAGTCCGTATTTACTTTAAAAATTAGGTGCAAATTACTTATAATAAATCACAGATTTTAATAAAAGACAAATAAAAATATATTCTGGAAATATATATATTTTTTTTAAATTGAGTTTTCCAGGAAAGGAGATTTAATAAAATCTTAAAAATCATGGAAATTTCTATACATTTTTATAGTTATGATAATCTAATTTCAGCAGATAGATATAAAATGTAATATAGAAATATATTGCTAAATATAATAGCAATAAGTCATAGTTAATCATGCCTGATTTTTAAATGATTTGTTCTTTTGAGTCTGTTATTTTCAAAGAATCAGATGAAGCGGTTTACAGATCAGTCTAAATGATTCATTAAATAATCAGCCTAAATAATTTTGCACAAAATGAATATGCACAAGGCTACACTATTAATCTTCAGTATTTTTGCATTTTGATTCATAGCATCTACTGTTTATTTTGCTGTTGTAATTTGTATTCTTAATGACAGTTTGTACTTACTCTAGTTCCGTTCCTTTGCTCCTATCCTGCAGGTCTTTCCTTTTCTCCAAAGATGGAAACCCCAACAAGTGCAACGTTCACAATGAGACGGCGCTGCACCTGCTGTGTATGGGCCCGCAGATCCTGCTGTGTGAAGGAGCGCTTCAGCCGCGGATCAGCCGCCCGCAGGAGGACCAGCAGAACCGGGCCGAGTGCCTCCAGATGATCCTGCAGTGGACCGGAGCCAAGCTGGACAAGGGCGAGTATGAGAGAGCCAACGTCAACGCCGCCGACAACAGAAAGAGCACCTGCCTGCACTACGCAGCGGCCGCTGGCATGAAGAACTGTGTTGAGGTAATCAGATTTGTACTTATGTAGTTTAGGCCTTGAAACTGTGCATGTATTATGTGGTGTATTTTCACTCTTAAAGGGATAGTTCACCCAAAAATGACTCGCCCTCATGTCGTTTCAAACCCATAAAACTATCGTTCATCTATTTTTTTTTTTAAAAATCTAAGAGTTTTCTGTCCCTCCATTAACCGCTTCTTAACCACTTTGATCCTTAATAAAAAAAATTCATAAATAGATCATGAAACTAATTCTTATGAATTGAGCGGTTCGAGACTCGATCACTTTATATGATGAACCGATTAAATACATTCATCAACTCACACACCAGTTGTTAGACAGAAGCTAAAGCATGTTCGCTTGATGTGCGAGAACCAATGAGGTTCATTCTCGTGTTACGCAGCACGTTTGAGCTTCTGCAAGAACCAATGAGGTTCATTCTCGTGTTACGCAGCACGTTTGAGCTTCTGCAAGAACCAATGAGGTTCATTCTTGTGTTACGCATCACGTTTGAGCTTCTGTAAGAACCAATGAGGTTCATTCTCGTGTTACGCAGCACGTTTGAGCTTCTGCAAGAACCAATGAGGTTCATTCTCGTGTTACGCATCACGTTTGAGCTTCTGCAAGAACCAGTGAGGTTCATTCTCGTGTTACGCATCACGTTTGAGCTTCAGCAAGAACCAATGAGGTTCATTCTCGTGTTACGCATCACGTTTGAGCTTCTGCAAGAACCAATGAGGTTCATTTTCGTGTTGCGCAGCACGTTTTTGCTTCAGCAAGAACCAATGAGGTTCATTCTTGTTACGCGGCACGTTTGAGCTTCTGCAAGAGGTTTGTTCTCGCGCGTCAAGCAGGTTCGGTTGAACTTCTGTTTATGTTCACTGATCAAAGTTTATATTTGAATAAAAGCCTTATTTCAATCTGTTCATCATATAAAGCGACTAAACCGCTCAATTCATATGGATTAGTTTTACGATCTCTTTACGTACTTTTTGAAGCGTCAAAGTGGTAGTTGCGTAGCTGTCAATGGAGGGAGAGAAATCTCTCAGATTTCATCAAAAAGATCTTCATTTGTGTTCTGAAGATGAAAGTCTTACTGGTTTGGAACGAGTGACGCGAGTAATTAATGACAGAATTATTTTATTTTTGGGTGAACTAACCCTTTAAAGTGCTCCTAATATGCTATTTCGGATATTATTTTCATGCAGTTTGTCTTGTAGCTGATTGTAAAAGAATGTAAAAGGTCTGCAAAGTTTCAAAGTGCAGATAAATGGAGTTACTGTCTTCCAAATGAAACGAGTCGTCAGTAATTCCAATCTCACTTCCTGCACGAACATATGTAGGTTTGTAATACATTTGCATAATGCCAGCCTATGGTCTTCATTGGCTGCCTGCGAACAATGTCTACTTTGCCCCGCCCTCAAACACTGTAGTTGTAGCTGAGGCCTGGAAGAGTGTCGAGAAGACGCTGTTTTCTGCTGCGAAAGCAAATCCACTTTGATGCTTTTCCAAAGGATGAGGACTCGGGCTCGAATTGATACGGTAAAACCGACACCATCGTTACTCTTCGCATCACTGTTTAAACAAGTGCTGAGGAAGATTCAGAGCTGAAATTCAGATATGGTAATGAGCATTTTGTTTCCGACACACGTTGTAAACAACAGAATGGCCATCTGACCAATCAGAGCAGAGTAGGCTTCTAAGAAAGGCGGGGTTTAGAGAGACTGAGTCCTTTATCGAACCATTTAGACACTGTGAGAAAAGAGCTGATGCTGCAATATATATTATGAGAACATTAAAGTGACCTTGGATGCATGTAAACCTATGGTAGGATACTCCAAAACAACATTAGGAGCCTTTAAAATAGCATAATATATATCCATAAGGAACCTTTAACATCCATGGAACTTTATAGTGGAAAACGGTTCTTCAGATTATTAAAATGTTTTTCAGAGTAAGACATTTTTTCTTCTGGAATCTTTAGGGAACCAAAAATGGTTGTTTTATAGCATCTCTGCGTAAACCCTACATTTGTAAGAGTTTAGTCTTAGACTCATTAAAACTCCAGGACCATACAAGATTACTTTTCTGTTTTAATTGTAGGATACTATCATGATTGCTCATAACATTGAAGCTTCTAGCTAAGGGCTGGTCTTGTGTTTTACAGCTGTTAGTGAAGAACGATGCAGATCTGTTCGTGGAGAACGAGGACCGGGAGACGCCGTGTGACTGTGCGGAGAAACGGCATCACAAGGAGCTGGCGCTCAGCCTGGAGTCTCAGATGGTGTTCTCTCAGGATGCTGGAGCTCAGGAGATCGAAGCAGAGTATGCCGCCCTCGACCGACGAGAGGTACGGTGGTGTTAAAAACTGTGCTTTCTGTGTATAGATACGGTGACATTTTGTTTATATATATATATATATATATATATAAATAAAAGTATTATAGTATATATATGTATATATATAGAATGAATTTTAATACTTTTATTTAGCAAGGATACATTAAATTGGTCAGAAGTGTCAGTTTATAATGTTAGTTTATAATGTTATAATCTATAACAATAGATTTCAATTTCAAATAAATACTTTTTATTTTAAATAATAGATTCCTGAAAAGAAATGCGGTCGGTTTCCGCACAAATTACAGGTGAAACTCGAAAAATTAGAATATGGTGCAAAAGTTCATTTATTTCAGTAATTCAACTTAAAAGGTGAAACTAATATATTATATAGACTCATTTCATGCAAATTGAGATATTTCAAGCCTTTATTTGTTATAAATTTGATGATTATGGCTTACAGCTTATGAACACCTTTTCACAATATTCTAATTTTGAATTTGGGTTTTTCATAAGCTGTAAACCATAATCATCAAATTTATAACAAATAAAGGCTTAAAATATCTCAATTTGCATGTAATGAGTCTATATAATATATTAGCTTCACCTTTTAAGTTGAATTACTGAAATAAATAAACTTTTGCACCATATTCTATTTTTTCGAGTTTCGCCTGTATTAAGCAACATTGATAAAAAGAAACGGTAACACTTTATTTTACTGTGTCCTTGTTACATGTACTTACCGTAGTAATAAACATAAATTATGCATAATTACATGCAACTAACCCTCAACCAAATCCTAATCCTACCCTAACCCTATAGTAAGTACATGTAGTTGCTTAATATTACTCCGTACTTAAATATATAATTACACTGTAACATGACACCTTAAAATAAAGTGTAACCAAATATTTTAAGAGTTTTTAATGGTCCTTGAATAGTTCTATGCAAGTTTTTTTCAACAAAGACTGATTTAAACACTGATGCAATTATTTGCACTATCAGCATATTGTGTACCGTAATTAAATTAACTCGATTTACAGCCCAATATATAATATAGGTAGAAGTTTCCGAGTGCATGTTCGCTGTTATTTTTGTGCGGCGGTGTGCACTGAAGAATTGAGCTCAAGATAAATCACAGCTTGGTAATGTAATGTCACAGGATATTACATCAATCAGAAGTGGATAGACAGACTCATGATTGCTTTGTTTTGCTATTCCAGACAGACCTAGCAATAGCGAAGTTTAAAAAGAAAAGCTTTATTATTCCTCTTTCTATCACCTCTCTTATATCCTCGTTGCTTCACACTTGTCATTTTTAACCTGTCATTTATCCCTTCATCTTTCTTTCCCTCCAGCCATATGAGGGATTGAAGCTTCAGGACTTGCGTCGGCTGAAAGACATGTTGATCGTGGAGACGGCGGACATGCTTCAGGCTCCTCTCTTCACGGCCGAGGCGCTTCTGCGAGCTCACGGTACGGATTTACTGCAGCTACTGTTAAAATCACACAATTCCACGTCAGCCAATGAGAACGCTACGTTTATGTGCATTCAATTTTACAATTGCATTACAAGTGAATCCCAAGACTTTCTGAACAGGCTCTGCTGGTCTTACCATGTTCTTTTAGACATGTTCATGGTATTCTGTGAAACATAATGTAGTGCCATGTAAAAGTTTAATTTAAAATGTACTATAGTACTGCTGCAGTACTTATTATAAGAGATTATATATATATTGCAGAGGACTGTCACCGTGCCAGCTGATCCATTTGATCAGTTAAAGTTGGGTCAATTTCCAAGATCGTTCATTCTTCAAGATATTACAAGCAAAAGGGTTTGGCTCGTCTTTATTACTGAGCAAATTATAAAAAGCCTTGCTTTAAAGGATTAGTTCACTTTCAAAAAATGTTTTGCTGATAATTTACTCACCCAAATGTCATCCAAGTTATCCATGTCTTTCTTTCTTCAGTCGAAAAGAAATTACGTTTTTTTGAGGAAAACATTCCAGGATTTTTCTACACAGAATGGACTTCAATGGACACCATCTATCCCAATGTTTAAAAGAAGGTTCAAATGTCCGTCTCAATGCAGCTTCAAAGTCTCGACACGATCCCAGTCGAGGAGAAAGGGTCTTATCTAGTGAAACGATCGGTCATTTTCTAATATAAAAATAAAAATGTATGTACTTTTTAATACAAATGTTCATCTTGTGCTGGTCTGCGACGCGCCACGCATTCACGTAATCACGTTGGTAATGTCACGTTTACGTCATCTATCTAAGTTATTTGTCTGTGTACTCCGGTTCAAAAAAGTAGGGAAGGGTGAAAAACTCCATCTCATTTTCTCTTCCAACTTCAAAATCGTTCGACATCTTTGTTTTAATTAATTAATTAATTTATTTTTGTGGCCTTTCCAACGTGATGACGTAATACCTGGCGCGTTGCAGACCAGCACAAGACGAACAATTGTGATTAAAAAGTAAAAAATGTTTAGAAAATGACCCATTTCGCTAGATAAGACCCTTATTTCTCGACTGGGATCGTGTCGAGACTTTGAAGCTGCATTGAGACGGACATTGAACCCTCTTTGAACGTTTGAATAGATGGTTGTCATTCTGTGTAGAACAATCCTGGAATGTTTTCCTCAAAAACCTTAATTTCTTTTCGACTGAAGAAAGAAAGACATGGAAATCTTGAATGACATCTGTCACTGAAACTTTTCACTCACATGAGATCGACCAATAGCAAACCACAACCATCCAAACAATTACCAATGGACAAAATCAAGCCCGTCCTACATTTTTTTCTCATTTGATATATTTTTTTGTAAATTAAAATTGACTAATGGCAGAATTCTGTTAGAATTTTATAAGGCTGTTTTGGAGAAAAACTGGAATAAATTGCTTTTAACGCATCAAGCATATCAGGTGTAGGCCTATGTGATTTTAAAAAAATGGATGTTAAAGGTTAATTCTGAAGGCATATCTGACCTTTATACTGAGAGATGTTTGCATATTATATCAGTGCACACTATTTCTGAAATCCCTGGAATGCCTTGATTATAGTCTTGAGTTTTCTTCCAGGAACGAACATATTCCTCATTTACATAAGTCACAGATATTCCTCATTTCAATCATTCCTGCCCAAGACATATGCAGAATAATATGCAGGACGGGGTCTGGTTGAGTTAGTTAGTAGTGTGTTAAACTGGCGGTTATGGTAACGGGCGGGGCATTTCCCAAACACACTCGAAGTGGTTGACCAATCACACAACACACTGCTCCAGCTGACCAATAAGAGCACAGTGTGCTTTTCAGAAGGAGTTGCTTCATAGAGACAAGAACTAAACAAAGTGTTACTGACAGACTGGGAAGAGAGGAGCCGCAACAATGGGGAAAATAATGTGTTTTTAAAGGGCCCGTTTTTCCTGTGTTTTTGAAGCTTTGATTGTGTTTACAGTGTGCAATATAACATGTTCATGTTTCGCGTGTAAAAAAACACAGTATTTTTCACAAAATGTACTTATCTGTATACCGCTGTTTTCACTGTCCTAAAAACGGGCTGATGACTTCCTTGTTCTATGAAGTCCCTCCTTCAGAAATACGTAACGAGTTCTGATTGTGCCAGCGGTTCCTGTGTTGTGATTGGACAGCAGCTTAGCGCACGTTGCCCGGAAAGGTCACGCTTCTTACCGTAACGTGGATATGCATGCGCTCAGTGTTAATGTAAACATGGCCAAACAAAAGTGATTTGACTCCGGGATGAAAATAACAGCGTCTCGACGACATGGCGACACACACACTCTACAAACGCAACTCTTCCTCTTCTCTGTAGGAGCGCAACAAGACCACGCCCCCTTTTTTTGTGTATTCCTGTGTGCGGAGGTTAGTCAAAAAACTGTTCTAGCGACGTCATTAAAACAGGAAGTAGAGGATGTAGTCCAAACCGGCCGTTCGCTGTAGGCTTTGAAAGGAAACTTCTGTTAAATAAAATATCTCGCTTGGCATTGAACTTTGAGCTTTATCATTTTACAGGTATTATTTATGCTCTCACAGCAACATTACACACTAGCTAAAGTTAAAAAATGAGATCACAAAGAACAGGACCTTTAACATTCAAGCTTGAAGTTCTAGTACACTTTTCTAGTTTGTTTATAAAAAATTATAAAAACAAGAAGCTTTGTCATAATTCTGGCCAAAATACTGGTGGAAAACTCTTCCCTCATTTTATTTTATGTATTATGTTTTCTATAAACATTGTGTTGGAAGTTTTACCTGTCAGTCATTAAGTTCAACCTTCTTTTCTGCCGAACAGACTGGGACAGGGAAAAGCTTCTGGAGGACTGGATGTCTAATGCAGAGGACTGCTGCCAGCGCTCCGGTGTTCAGATGCCAACTCCCCCACCGAGCGGATACAATGCATGGGACACTCTGCCTTCACCGAGGACTCCCAGAACCACTCGTTCCTCCGTCACCTCGCCTGACGAGATCAGCCTGCTGTCTCCTGCTGACGGCCTTGCCCTGGTTAGATCCATCTCTGTGCAGGACATCATTATCCACATTCTGCATCATGAAAACATATTGACACGGTCTGTTCAATGTTTCTTATGCCCATGTAGTGTGGAATTTGCATGTGCACCATATCTGTGTTTGAGGACCCTGTGGACATGTCGTGTGGACACGAGTTCTGCCGGGCATGCTGGGAAGGGTAAGCATTGGAATATAAGTGTTTTAAAGCACAAGTTCAGGTCATGTTTGTGTTTAGTTGTCATCATAATACATCCATTACGGTTAACTACTTACACTACCGTTTCAAAGTTTGGGGTCATTAAGAGTTTTTTTAAAAGAAATTAATACTTTTATTTGTCAAGACTGCATTCAATTGATTAAAAGTGATAGTAAAGACCTTTTATAATGTTACAAATTTCAAATAAATGCTGTTCTTTTGAAATTTGTTCATCAAAGAATCCTGAAAAAAGTTTCCACAAAAATATTAATATTAATTATAGGTTAATATTATAATAATCAGCATATTAGAATGATTTCTGAAGGATCATGTGACACTGAAGTAATGATGCAGAAAATGTAGCTTTGATCACAGGAATAAATTACATTTTCAAATATATCCAAATAGAAAATATTTTAAGTGGTAACAATATTTCACATTATTAGTAGTTTTGCTATTGTTTTGATCAACCAATTGCCTCTTTCAATACATAAAAAAATCTGACTTTTTAAAGCCCTGGATTAGTTTGCAATAAACTTCAAATATATTAGCTTTTATAGTTATAATAATATACATTTTTATTTATTTTTTGCTTAAAAAGCAATGCTGTTGTGAATTTTGTGAAAAGTCCTGTGGAGAAAATGAATAGAAAAACACTTCCTTTGAAAAAGCACTATATTGTGAGTTGTTTATGATCCATATATTCATAACCTTTAAACACTGTTTGTCTGGATGTCAGGTTTTTGAATATGAAGATCCAAGAAGGGGAAGCACATAACATCTTTTGCCCTGCTTATGACTGCTTCCAGCTGGTTCCTGTGGAGGTCATTGAAAGCGTTGTCTCCAGAGAGATGGATAAGCGCTACCTGCAGTTTGACATTAAGGTACAATTGGAGCTCACTAAGCCCTGGAAACCGTTTCAGAGCTGCCATTTCTTTTCTCTTATCATAGACTGTCTGATGCTGGCTTTGAATCAAAATGCTGACAGCGTCCTGCTGTTGGTTGAGTTTTTGCCAGAGATTGTTTGAGCAGAAAAAGCTTCTGTAAACATACTTGCTCAGAAGTCAAATGTTTGATTGTTGGGTAAATATCACGTCGATTTGATTTGGATGATTTAAAGATTCTAATTGGTTTTGGGTATTGGGTAATTTACGTCATCCAAAACAAATACCGTGTTTCAACACATTTCTTTCCATCTCCAGGCTTTTGTGGATAATAATCCTGCCATCCGCTGGTGCCCCGTAGCCAGATGTGAAAGAGCCGTACGACTGACTAGACCAGGACCTGGAGCCTCTGACTCTCGGAGCTTCCCTTTGCTCAAAGCCCCCGCTGTAGACTGTGGGAAAGGCCATCTCTTCTGCTGGTGTGTTAAAGAGGGCCTATTATGCCCTTTTACAAAGGTTTTCATGCTTGTGTATTAAAAAAACATATTTCTCACATTGTTGCAGCTCCTCTCTTCACAGTCTGTCAGTAACGCTCTGGGGTGGGTTTCCCGAAAGCATCGTTAGCCAACTATGATCGCAAGTTCCGTCGTTATCAGCAGTTCAACGATTTGGTGTTTCCCGAAACCATCGTTCCAACGAACGTTTGCAAACAGCATCGCAAACTTGTGTGGTTGCAACGACTGCTCTCGAGCTGTGGTTAGAAGCATAGTTTCTAGTTTACATGAGATGTAGACTGAATAAATCCTTATCTTTAGCAAAATAAGCAAGCTGACATTCAGTACAACCCGTGTTTTTTATTTAGAATACATACAAATGTAATTTACGTCTTTTAGTTTGTCAAGAGATTTAAAGCACCGTTTTTGAAGACTGCGCATGTGCGAACGTGCTCAACTATGTAAGAACAAGCCAAATATTGAGTCTGGTAATAAAGCAAAGTAACTGAGAAAAATTTGAAATGGTCTTTAGATGCCATGTATGTAACTTATATGACGAAATCTAGCGTTAATTCGATCTCAAACAGATTAATTAAAAAAAGTTATTAGTCCACCACGTGCGAGACGTCATAAACCAACGTGGTTGAACGATACTTTACGACATTCGGTTTCGGGAAACACTCGTGACTAGCTAGTTGATTTCTCCAACGATGCATCGTACTATGGTAGTTAAGCAGTGAGCTATATAGTTGTACGGGAAACGCACCCCTGTTTAGTTCCTGTCTCTATGAAGCCCCTCCTTCTGAAATACGAAATGTGCTCTGATTGGTCGGCTGGATCAGTGTGTTGTGAATGTGATTGGTCAACCACTTTGAGCGTGTTTGAGAAATGTCCCGACCCTTACCATAACCGCCAGTTTCAACACACTACTCAAGACACAAAACTCAAGACTACTATGGAGGCGTTTCAGGAGTTCAGAAACACTGACACTGATATAGAGAATAACTCCCGCTGGAGGAACTTTGTGCTTTGTAACTTTTCAGAGCTTTTTCATGCTCAAACTAAAGAAAGTTAAACATGTACAAAGCATAATAGGTCCTCTATAACCAGCTGTTTTCTTTATCTATGCATCATTTCTTTGTCTTCAGTCACACTTACTACAGTAGGTCTGATATATTAGTTATTGTAGGGTCTTAAAGCAATGTAAACCATACAACAAAGGTCAGTTTATTTTCTGAACCACTTTTTACAGGTCACATCTCACCTTAAAATCAAAAAGTGTTCCTAATTTTTATTTTTTTTAAACAATTTCTTCCCTTTCCCATTACTATAATGTGTCCTGACATTTTACATGCAGAGACTTATGAAATAAAAATATAATACCTTAAAATGTAAGGTAATACTGTACCTTTTTTCCCATTGTAGTATTTTTTGTGATTTATTATAGTAATGGGAGCTCGGGGGACTGGTGGATACAAAAACCCCTAATGATTTAAAAAATGAACTTTATTTTAAATAAATGATTAATATAATTTGTTTCTTTTGATTTTGAAAGACCCATTCTTGACAGTTTTCGTGAGATTCACCAGATGTTAATGTGCATCCTGCAAAATGCCATGCTTACCTCTTGGTTTTCTTCTCAGGGAGTGTCTTGGTGACGCTCATGAACCGTGTGACTGTGAGACATGGAAGATGTGGCTGCAGAAGGTGTCTGAGATGAAGCCTGAAGAATGTAGGAACTCCAGACTTTTTATTGTATCGTTCTTCCAGACCATGCATTTAATCAAATGACCCCAGCATGCATTAACGTTTGACCTGCATCTTTATTTAATGGATGTTCATGACATAACCTGCTGCTGTAGGTTTTGATATTGAGCTCCTCCCTGTGTCTGAACAGTGGCCGGTGTGAGCGAAGCTTATGAAGATGCTGCCAACTGCCTGTGGCTGCTCACCAACTCCAAACCTTGTGCCAACTGCAAATCCCCCATCCAGAAAAACGAAGGCTGTAATCACATGCAGTGCTCGAAGGTCAGTACAGAATGGCTTATGTGGGAAAAAACCCAAACATCTGCAGCCACTCGAATGTCAGCCCGCTAAACTCTAAACGGGATCTGTCTGAAAATTATCAACTGTTACATTATGGACTAAAAAGGTCAGACATCGTCAATGGAGAAGTTGGCAATCACACATATAGGGCACGTTTATTAATGTTCAATATTTGATTCATAAAAAATGATCAAGGGCATTTTTACCTTAATGAGAGCATTGGTTTTTTTTAAAGCATTTAAAAACGCTTTTTGTAAATAAAATACATTTAATCAATTGACTGAAAGAAGCTGAAGTAGATTATTTATATACTGTATGTAGATTTTAATTGCAGTTGTGCAATGTTATTTACGGTAGTACAAAAAGCAATAGTGATTTAAACAATATTTTTTAATATAATTTGTACAAACAAGCTGAGTAAATTTCATTTTAAACACAACATGGCCAGCTATTCTATTGATAAGCAATAATAGCGCTCTTGGAAAACGACATGTATATTGTTGGGATATTTTTGCCATATTTTAAATATCTATTTTTGTCATGTTAATGGCATGTTGTATCTAAGCTAGAGGAAACTCAACACTGGAGAATTGTATTAAACTGATGATTTTTTGGGATGCTTTTGGACCTTAAACTAATAGCTCCCTTCATAACGGTCTTGACAGCAAAATTGCACAGGCATTAAATGAACATTTACATAGTATTTGTCCAATAAGATATCATGTAATGCACAAAGTCCTCATTATAAAATCTCGTACATGCATCATAGGAGTGTGTCCATGACACAAGATGTATGTGTGATGCAAACCGACCCTTTGACGTCAGAGCAGGTGTTTGAACAAAGGCAGAGCGGAGGTCATATCCTCCCTGTTTTCTTAATGAAGGCTTAACTAAGGCTGTGATTGACAGGCGCAGGGGGAAGGGGAAGCTGTTCACACCACCACCCTGTGAAGAAACTAAACAAATGTTGAATGCTCACTCGTGCCGGCTATTTATATTGTCGAATACAAAGGGTCTTGTGCCATCTAATCTGTGGTTCTTTTAGCACACTCATTTGTTGTTTAGTAACATTTATGCAGGTAACTACGACCTGCTTTATGCCCTTTCACAAAGTCTTGATTTTGTTGTTTGGCCTCTACTAGAATAGGTTTTCATGCTTGAATATAAAAAAAATCCCCATATTTTTCGCATATTATCACACTGTCAGTAACGCTCTGTTTAGTTCCTGTCTCTATGAAGCCCCTCCTTCTGAAAAGCACACTGTGCTCTGATTGGTCGGCTGGATCAGTGTGTTGTGATTGGTCAACTTCAAGTGTGTTTGGGAAATGTCCCGCCCCTTACCATAGCCGCCAGTTTCAACACACTACTAACTAACTCAATCAGGCCTCGCCCCTTTATTATGCATATTAATTATTTAAATGAGGAATATTGTGACGTTTTTGTTCCCGGAAGAAAACTCAAGGCTACAATGGAGGCGTTTCAGGAGTTCAGAAACAGTGACACTGATATAAAGAATAACTCCTGTTGGAGGGACTTTGTGATTTGTAACTTTGCAGAGCTTTTTCATACTCAACCAGCAACATTAAAGAAAGTTGAACTTGTTAAAATTAATGTAAAATAGAACACCGTCAGGTTCTTACTCTCATTAATTGAATTAATCACATAATTGATGCACATGTAAATATAGGCATTGATAAAGAGGAAGAGAAGACAATTGAAATGTATGAGAGCAGTCGGGGTCAGTTTTTCAGTTCAAAACGATATTTAAATCAACTTTATATCTGTTTAGTGATTGCTTATTTGATCCTGCTCAATAATTCTGTCTTGCTCTCCGTTCTCATCTCGATATCTTTGCAGTGCAAGTATGATTTCTGCTGGATTTGTCTTGAGGAATGGAAGAAACACAGCTCCTCTACCGGAGGATACTATCGATGCACGCGCTACGAGGTCATCCAACAGGTGGAGGAACAGTCCAAGGAAATGACTGTGGAGGTACTCGTACCTAAAAGGAGTGTACACACACGGCAGCCATTCAACCAATGCATTTACTTGGAGCTTTTACGTGGACTGCCATAGAGAGCCTAAGTCCCGCCCCTCCGCTTCCGGCTCATGGGACCTTATTTCGGGAAAAATATGTATAATAGTCAATGGCAAGAGACAACTTATCTTTTTATTCCATCTGAACTGTGCCCTGAATTACACATATGATGTCTGTCAATTTAAAAGATAATGATGAAAGTCAAGAAAGTCGCAGTTTGTCATAAAACGGAAGAGTAACATTTAGTTTTATGTGAAAATCGCTCAATGAACTACATCTCTCGTCTCACACTATACGTCACCGTTGCTCGTGTGTGTGCAGTCTGGTACAACACACTCCGGCATCACGGCGTAACGTTACAATTATAACGTAAGACTATAGAAAACATGACGGACGTTAGCTTCAGTAAAGTTAGCTTCAGTAAAGTTAGCTTCAGTAAAGTTAGCTTCAGTAAAGTTAGCTTCAGTAAAGTTAGCTTCAGTAAAGGTAGCTTCAGTAAAGTTAGCTTCAGTAAAGTTAGCTTCAGTAAAGTTAGCTTCAGTAAAGTTAGCTTCAGTAAAGGTAGCTTCAGTAAAGTTAGCTTCAGTAAAGTTAGCTTCAGTAAAGGTAGCTTCAGTAAAGGTAGCTTCAGTAAAGGTAGCTTCAGTAAAGGTAGCTTCAGTAAAGTTAGCTTCAGTAAAGGTAGCTTCAGTAAAGGTAGCTTCAGTAAAGTTAGCTTCAGTAAAGTTAGCTTCAGTAAGTTAGCTTCAGTAAAGTTAGCTTCAGTAAAGTTAGCTTCAGTAAAGTTAGCTTCAGTAAAGTTAGCTTCAGTAAAGTTAGCTTCAGTAAAGGTAGCTTCAGTAAAGGTAGCTTCAGTAAAGGTAGCTTCAGTAAAGGTAGCTTCAGTAAAGGTAGCTTCAGTAAAGGTAGCTTCAGTAAAGGTAGCTTCAGTAAAGGTAGCTTCAGTAAAGTCAGCTTCAGTAAAGTCAGCTTCAGTAAAGTCAGCTATAGCTTCAGTAAAGTCAGCTTCAGTAAAGTCAGCTTCAGTAAAGTTAGCTTCAGTAAAGTTAGCTTCAGTAAAGTTAGCTTCAGTAAAGTTAGCTTCATTCATTGAGTGAAAAGGTATGACGTCACATGTGCGCCTTTTGGGTTTGTAGTCTTTGTAATGACGTATTTTCACAGTCTTATACCTCAACAGTTTTACATCAAACTGCAACTTTCTTGACTTTAAAATGTATCTTTTAAATTGACAATCATCATATGTGTAATTCAGGGCACAATTCAAACGAGATCAAAATATTTGTTGTCTCTCGCTATTGACTACCATACAATATTTTTCCGAATTAAGGTCCCATGGTGGTCCACCGGAAGGGGAGGGACTTATGCTCTCTATTAATGGTTTTAGTGAATAAAGTCTCAAAACACTAAATGTTTACTTTCAAGGCTTATATTTCTCATGTGTAAAAAGCAACAATATAGGTCCTGCTTTATACAGTAGTAGCCAAAAGTAATGTCTGGTCTTGGAAAATTGACATCTTAACCTATTAAAAAAACATTGTTAAAGATTTTGTATGCATATTGCGTAGTCAATATTTTTTATTTGTGATAACACAATGAAACATGCCAAATTGTGCAAACATCATTTTTGGACAGGTTTCTTTGTCTTACAAAGAAACCAATGAAATATTAATAAGTGATTATGTTGTAGTCAATGTATGCTTTTTTTCTGTGAGCTTTTTGTTTTTGTTTTTCTTTGCATTTTTTTTGCATAGTAAAATAAAACCTGTTGCTGTAGCCTTTTTTGCCAAATAATTTTGTCAGATAAATACCTTAACCAAGTTTAGCGTTTTGTTCTTCCGTCATATTTAAAATACATAAAATATTTTCCTCTCATTTTGATGGATTAATCAAACTCGTAGGGTTATTAAAAACAAATATCCCCTCTGGACATCACTTTTGGCCACTACTGTATGTGGTTATGAGCTTGACTTTCAGTCTTGAAGTTGGGAGTCACTCTTGCTTTTATGTTTTGTGTCTTACAGGCAGAAAAAAAGCACAAGAGTTTTCAGGAACTTGACTGTTTTATGCATTATTACACTCGATACAAGAACCACGAACACAGTTACCAGGTAGGAATTTTTATGTATTGGATGTCTTTGATATATTCCAGTTTTCGCACTACTGTTTGTTGACAGTCACTCATCAAACGTGATATCCTTTAAACTAGTTAGAAGAAAGACTCCTGAAAACAGCCAAAGAGAAGATGGAGCAACTGAGCAAAGCTTTCATTGGAAGTGAGTAGGAATTGGATTAATCAGACCATGTCGGACATATTTTACACATTTTACGCAAGTTTTAAATGTTATTCTAAACAAATGTATGGTGCATTTTGAATAATATGAATATGTAAAAAAGTCAATGTATCGGTTTCTTTCAGGGGACGGAGCCCCACCTGACACCACGTTCATTGAGAACGGTGTGCATGAACTTCTCAAGACCCGACGCATCCTTAAGTGCTCTTATCCATATAGTTTCTTCCTGGAGCCCAAAAGCACAAAGAAAGAAATATTTGAACTTATGCAGGTTCTGAGATCGATATTCATTCACTGCTTAAAGGGCTTGTTCAAACAAAAAATGTCAAATTCTGTCATAATTTACTCAACCTCGTGTCGTTCCAAACCCATACGATCTTCGGAACACAAATTAAGATATTATTAATGAAATTTAAGGTATTTCCGTTCCTCCATTGAAAGTCTATTCAACCAAAACTCTGACAGAAGTTCATAAAGAGATCCTTGGATAAAATCTGCTCCATTCATTTAGATTTTTTCTAAGTCTTCTGAAGAGACATGATCGCTTGTTCGCTTCATATGATGGACAGATTTAATTTATGCTTTTATTCACCTGTGAACAGGGCTTGACATGAACACCCGTTAACCCCGCCAAATGCAGTGGTGTTTAACGCAGTCACTCCTACTAGCCACTTTTCAGGTTGAATTTTACATATAATTTATACATTTTACAAATGTAGTCTTTTAAAAAGACATTGAAATAATAAACTAAGTGCTATGTAGTGTTGTCAAAAATGTATATTTTTCAATAGAAATCGATACTGAAATATCAGAAACAGCAAGTGACACACAAACCCGCCTCTCTTCACTCACTCGTTTCAGATGCTCCAGATGAATATTGTTGGCATTACAGGGCTTGAATTTCGACGTGTATTGCACATCATTTTACTCATTCCCGCAGATTTTGTTCTCACACCCAAAGTGCGCGTTTAAAGCTGCTTCTCAGTACTAAATTAAGTTCTTTTTCACTGCTTTTTTTTCCCACACGCAAACAGAGTCGGTTATGTTTTAAGTGCTGAAGTGCCAAGTAGTCTCTCCCTATGGAGGATCCCTTTACCGCTCTACAGATAAAGCGTTGTCGGGATCATTTCGGTTTCGCGTATCTACCTCGAAGTGATAAAATTCTGTCTAAAAATATTTAAGGTTTGTTAAGGCTTGGTTTGTAGGGAATTACAAACCTGCGCACAAATAAATGCTGTTTAGTGATTGCTTATTTGATCCTGCTCAATAATTCTGTCTTGCTCTCCGTTCTCATCTCGATATCTTTGCAGTGCAAGTATGATTTCTGCTGGATTTGTCTTGAGGAATGGAAGAAACACAGCTCCTCGACCGGAGGATACTACCGATGCACGCATAACTATAGAATTAATTCTTAATGCGCACGTGAGCGCCATCAGCGTTTCTCACAAGTTCAGTTTAAAGTCTGTGTAGAGAGAACGGTGTCGTCTTAGCGGTCTCTAATTTAATAACTAATGATCATTGCGACGGAAGTGAATCAATCAAAACTAACTTTAGCTGGAAAATATCTTTATTCAAGAACCGCTATGAAGCCAAAACAATCTGTTACCTTAAATTATCCGTTTATCACTGTAAAGCCGCTTTGAAACAATCTACATTGTTAAAAGCGCAATATAAATGAAGATGACTTGACTTAAGTGAATGTAAACGGTTGAGAAAGAAAACGCATGTGTAACCGTATAATGGATCTGTGGGTCAGGTCTTAAAGTGACAGCAGCAATATCTATATGGCCATTTTTGTCAAAATTGTGGCCAGTAAAAATGCTAAATGGCTAGTAACTTTGGAAAACCCCTAGCCACAGTGGCCGGTGAGCAAAAATGTTAGTCTCAAGCCCTGCCTGTAAATATTAATCAGCCAACATAAATGGAAGCTCAACCATACTTGCTTGACGAGCGAGAATGAAACTCATTTGTTCTTGAGCTTTCTTTTACTATATTTGAGTGCTCTATGTATGTTTGCTGATCAGTGTTTGTATGTGAATGAAAGTAAATGTAAATCTGTTCATCACATAAAGCGATCGTGTCTCTTCAGAAGAACCACTTGATTCATATGGATTTCTTTTACGATCACTTTATGAACATTTTGAAGCTTCTGAGTTTTGGATGAATAGACTTTCTAATGAAGGGATAGAAATCCCCCAGTTTTCATTCAAAATACATTAATTTGTGTTTTGAAGATGAACTAAAGTTTTATTGATGACTGAATTTTCATTTTTTGGGTGAACTATCCCTTTAAGAAAAGCAACACCATGTGAATTTTTTTTTTTGGTCTAAAGTTTTCATGCACAACATGTTTTTTTTTTCTCTTTTCACCATCCACAGACTGATTTAGAGATGGTCACTGAAGACCTCGCGCAGAAGGTGAACAGGCCTTACCTCCGCACCCCTCGCCATAAGATCATCAGTGCCACGTTTCTGGTGCAGCAGAAGAGACGGGAGTTCCTGGCCTCTGTGGCTCGAGGTGTCGCTCCCAATGATTCCCCCGAGGCTCCGCGCCGCAGGTAAAGACGTGTGTGCTGCCGTCACGGATACGGACCCGTCACCTCCTGGTGAAAATCACTCTGTAGATCTGTAAAGAAAAGCTGTAAGGTCTCGCTGCGGTTTTCTACCCAAATAAAATCTCTATGGTTTAATGTTTAAAAAGTAAATTAAGACAGCCATAAATATTAGTATTGTATTTTTAAAAATATGCATATAGCCATTGTTGCTGATATGGTGTTAAATCATAAATAAACTATTTATTATTTACTCTACTATTACTATACTATAGCAACTATTTATTATTATAGAATTAAATAGTATTATTTACTATAGTAATAATAATAATTAAATACTCTTATATTACTATTTTATATCGCAAGACTAAATCATATTTACTATAATATTACTGTACCATAGTAACTATTTATTATTGTAATAAGTAGTATTATTGCTATAATAATAATGATGATTAGCTAGTATTACTATTAGTATATGGTCATATATCACCTTTTTAATTTTGCATCCCTGGCTATGTTTTTTGGGCATTTACTATAAAAAGTTGCTTGAAAGAATGCCATTGTGCTACTACCGTTTTTTAAACAATACTATATTATTATGATATTACTATGGTTAATGTACACAAAATTACATTGACATTACATTATTACCTTGGTACCGTGTCCAAAATATAGTTTACTACAGCCACAGTACGTTTTTTCCCACTGTATTTTCACAGTATATATTATAATAGTGCAAACATTTTCTCCTCTTTTGCAGTTTTGCTGGTGGGACGTGGGACTGGGAGTATCTGGGATTTGCCTCTCCTGAGGTATTTGCTGCATCTCTGTTATTGCTCCCCCAGAGTTGCATCTCACTAGACTGTTAATACCCTCTTTATGTCTCCTTGTATTAATGTAAGAGAGTTGTGTGATGCTGTGAAGTACTAGCAGTCATTGAATCTCATTCTGTGTCCAAAGATGGTGAGGAATCACCCAGTACGGGGATCAAATGTACAGCGTGAGAGCAATTACAATGCGGGAGGCCAGCCGCAGGTACTGCTGAAAACACAAAACAAAACATACCTCAAAATTCACTCATTATATATTATGCTATTAGCATAAATGTAATCCGGTGGTTATCAGTTTAGGCTGGTCATCTCCTGGAATATTCCAGATAAAGGACATTATTACTCAACTCAGAGGGTTAATTAAACCCGAATTCCTGTCCTGTGGTCGACTTCACCGTTCTTGAAATGTGGACACTGTTGTAGGGTTGCTTTGTCATGCACTCAGTGTGACTATGAATGATCGGCGGTCAGTCTTTCTAACCACTGCACAATTCATATAAAATTAGCTGCTCTTTTTTTTCTTGTTTTTTATGCCTAAATACAGCGGCCTTAAAAAGGATTTGGACACTTACTGTGAATTTTATATTAAACTATGATAAATCTGCAAACAAATTATGCTACACATAGTTTTCTGATTGGTTGACTTTTAACAAACAAGGTAGTTTTTAGTAGTTTAGGAAGTTCATCCTTGCAAAATAACCACCGGTGTAGTTAATCACATTAACCTTAAACATTTTCTACTACATTTTCACTAATGCTTCACAACCAGAAAGTTTCTAAATACTTTGGGGTCAAATTATAAAACGGTTGAAACAAATGTTTTGCTTTGTGTTTGTGTGTGTTTGTTTAAAATAAAACCGTGGTTGGATATTTTGTTACATAATGCCAAGACGTGTGGCTTTAAGGAACCTATTATGCCCTTTTACGAAATCTTGATTTAGTTTATTTTGCTCTACTAGGATAGATTTTCATGCTTGAATGTTCAAAACACATTATTTTCCTCATATTCTCCATTGTTGCAGCTCCTCTCTTCCCAGTCTGTCAGTAACGCTCTGTTTACTTCCTGTCTCTATGAAGCCCCTCCTTCTGAAAAGCACAATGTGCTCTGATTGGTCGGCTGGATCAGTGTGTTGTGATTGGTCAACCGCTTCCAGCATGTTGAGAAATGCCCCGCCCCTTACCATAACTGCCATTTTTAACCAGGTTTCAACACACTACTAACTAACTCAACCAGGCCCCGCCCTTTATTCTCCATATTAATTATTTAAATGAGGAATATTGTGACGTGTTTATAAAGCATAATAGGACCCCAGGGTCACTGTATTTTATTTTAATCCATAGTTTAGGGGACACAGGGCACAGTTTATCACAGTATATGCTATATATAACAACAATACATTTGTAAATCTCTTTTATTCAGTACTTGTAATATAGATGTCAATCTCTGTCCATTTAAGGATCTAATCATTTCTATCATTAATAACTGCTCCCTTGTCAACAGATCATGTATTTTCGTAATTAATCTGAAGTTGATGGTTCCTGCAGGATTACTCTGAGTTCCAGTACAGACGGAGACACCGACAGCGGCGTCGAGGAGACTTGCTCCGACTCCACAGCCTTCGCAGTAACACCCCCGAACCATACGACCCCGCCGACAACACTTCAGGTACAGCTCCTGACGAGGCCACATAATGTGAAAATAAAGAGTTGCTTTAAATCTGTGTTACTCCGTTTGAAATCCATGTGTGTCCAATATGTGTCTACAGAAACGCATGAGGGAGGCGGTTCACAAGGCATGGGATCTCCACGGTAAATATACCGATTTTCTAACATGTGATGCAGTGTCCGTTTTTACTAGGGATGTTCCCAAAGCTTAAAGGAGAACTCCGGTCAATTTTAAACATTGAGCTAATTTTTTTTGTAAATTTGGAGTGCTGTCAATACAGAGAACAACGACAAAAATCGGTGTTGCCTACACCGTGTTTATCCTCTTTTTAAAATTTGCACCCTATTGACTTGAATGGGGCAAGTTTTAAACCTGCTTTTATTTCTCTTATCATCCTTGATGTGTCATACAAGTGCCCAGCCATGTTGAGTGATTCCTTCAGAGTGAACACGAGTGAATCTGACTGCAGGAGATGTGAAAGATATGAATAAAAATGATGTTATATCAGCCAGCACACAGACCTGTATTTAGTTCCTGTTTTCGGTCGAAGTCCAAAGTAGTCGATTGTCGAGTTGACGCGCATAGGTTTAGTTACTTAGATCACGCGCGGTGAACTCGACAATCGACTACTTTGGACTTCGACCGAAAACAGGAACTAAATACAGGTATGTGCGCTGGCGGATATAACATCATTTTTATTCATATCTTTCACATCTACTGCAGTCAGATTTGCTCGTGTTCACTCTGAAGGAATCATCTAACATGGCTGGGCACTTGTATGACACATCAAATATGTTAAGAGGATAAAAGCAGGTTTAAAACTTGCCCCATTGAAGTCAATAGGGTGCAAATTTTAAAAAGAGGATAACACGGTGTAAGCAACACCGATTTTTGTCGTTGTTCTCTGTATTGACAGCACTCCAAATTTACTAAAATTTGAGCTCAATGTTAAAATTGACCGGAGTTCTCCTTTAAAGGGATAGTTCACTCAAAAATTTAATTCTGTCAGTAATTACTCTCCCTCATGTTGTTCCAACCCCGTAAGACTTTCATTCATCTTCGGAACACAAATAAAGATATTTTTGATTATATCTGAGCGCTGTCTCACTCCTCCATAGGCTTCTATTGTAATTGAAACTTGCCGGCCCAGAAAGTTAGTAAAGACAATGTTTAAAATAGTCCAAGTGACTAAAGTGGCTCAACCATAAGTTTATCAAGTGACGAGAATACTTTTTGTGCGCAAAAAAACAACAAAAATAACGACTTTATTCAACTATTCATTTTCTTCTGTGTGCCTCTGAGTGAGTTCACGTAGTGTAACAGCGCAGCGCTTCTGGGTTGTACGTCAGAACGCCGGCTCACTATTGGCCGACGCTGGTCATGTGTGTGATGCGTGAGATGCTGGCCAATAGTGAGCCTCCGTTCTGACGTACAACCCAGAAGCGCTGCGCTGTTACACTACGTGAACTCACTCAGAGGCACACACAGAAGAACATCAAGAGTTGAATAAAGTCTTTATTTTTTTATTTTTTTTGCGCACAAAAAGTATTCTCGTAGCTTGATAAACTTATGGTTGAGCCACTTTAGTCACTTGGACTATTTTAACAATGTTTTTACTAACTATTCTAGGCCGGCAAATTTAAATTACAATAGAAGCCTATGGAGGAGTGAGACAGCTCTCAGATTTAATAAAAAATATCTTAATTTGTGTTCCGAAGATGAATGAAACATGAGGAAGAGTAATTACATCAGATTTCACTTATTATGTGAAGCTGTGAGGAGAGATGACTGACAGGATGACAGGATTTGGTGCACGACATATCCTGAGTGTCATTAGCCATTTAACACAGCGTGTTGATCCCGGGAAATTGCTGTAAAATTGCTAGAGTGCCTTCTGTGTGAACGCTACGCGTCCCAGGATTGATGCCAGAATCGATCCCGGGACGGGGACCTAGTAACATTGCCGGTATCAGTCCCGGAACACGCTCTGTGTGATCAAAAGCCGTAATCAATGCCTTAAGGTGTGTGTCGTAGTGATGGCGCTGAAGCTGAGATCGTTCGCCAGCTAGTGAAACGGTACGTGATGCGCTAGTTTATGAGCGAATCAGAAAAGCACTGGCGAGAGAAATCGCAGCTCATAAGCAAACTTAAGACGCTGGAGACATTACATGTCACATCGATGTCACGTGTCTTTACGGGTTGTGTGTGAACGCACGCGCAGATTCCGGAAAATCACTGGCAGTGTGAATGAACCAAAATCAAACGATCCCGGGTCACATTATCCGTATATTTTCCAGAATCTCTGTGTGAAAGGGGCTATTGACAAATATCTTAAGATGTAAAATGTGCGGTCAGTACTGAATACTTTTGATTGCACACTCAAAAGGCATTTTGATAACCTGCATATTGGTAGCGGCTACGGATGCCCGCAAAATACATATAATATAATTACCCAACTATTTAAGCTCATATTTTTTCTCATCAGCAGAGAAAGTGTTTTTTTCTTTTCTGAACATTCGGCTTCAGGCCTAGTTTTTACACAGTTATTTGTTTTGGTCACATTTTTGTATTTTAATTATAATAAAATAATCATACTAAATTCATTAATTTTAGTTATATTTACTACAAAATGGTTTCTAAATTCAGTCAACAAAAATACAAAATTAAACTAAATTTACAAATGTCTTATTAAACCAAACACATTTTATATATTATTTTTAAACATGTAACAACATTTAAAATTATGCAGTTTTGTTTTGTTTTTTCCGTTTTTTTGCAAATAAGTCTCAGTAAAAATACAGTAAAAGTATAAATATTGTAAAATTTGATTACAACTTAAACTGTTATTTATGTGAATACATTTTAATATGTAGTTTATTCCTGTGATCAAAGCAGAATTTTCAACATCATTACTCCAGTCTTCAGTGTCACATGATCCTTCAGAATTCATTCTAATATGATGATTTGCTGCTCAAGAAACATTTCTTATCGTTATCAATGTAAATATTAATATTTTTTTAAGATTCTTTGATGAATAGTTCAAAAGAGCACCATTTAAAATAAAAATCTTTTGTAGAATTATGAATTTATTTATAATATCTGCCACGTTTGATCAATTTAATGCATGCTTGATAAATTAAAAAAAAAAAAATGTTTTTACTTACCATTTACTTACTAATTTGTATGGAGCCCCTAAAGGGACCTTTGCAAAAATAGAAATATACAGACTTTTACGTGCGCACGCAAAGGTTTCTCGTGAGCACGTGAAAGTCTTTTTTTTTTTTTTTTGCAGAGGTCCCTTTAGGGGCTCCGTACATTTGAATGGTAGTGTAGTTCACTCACAAATGAGTCAATGAGCATCTATTGAGAATTTGAATCCCTTTTAATCCTCTCAGGCACTTGATTCTCTGGATGAGGATGACCCCAATATTTTGTTGGCTATCCAGCTGTCCCTACAGGAGTCCGGGCTGGCCTTGGACCCCGAGCCTCAGGATGGTCTCAGTAACGACGCCTCTGTAGGGGCCAGGCGGTTCCTCTCTGTCCTCTAGACTGGATTCTGCGGATCCTCCCCCGGGCTTCCATGAGCAGCTCTGAGCTTCTGGAGCTGGGAGACAGCCTTATGAGACTGGGCAACATTACCAGCCACTATACACCCTTTAACATGAGCTCCTTCCCTGATGCCTTCACCCCGAGTGACCCGGACTGCCTGGACCCTTCCACTAATGCCAACCTGCTTGGCAACATTATGGCCTGGTTCCACGATATGAATCCACAGAGCATTGCACTGATTCCCTCAGCCACCTCGGATGCCGGTCCCGAGCCACTTGCTTTTGGAGAGGAACAACCTGCCAAAGCCCAGGACGAGGAGAACGGAGAGGGGAGTCCTGAGGAAGACTCCCTATCGCTGACTAAAGAAAGTTCAGAGATGTTGGCGACGCAACTTTTGGAGCTTGAATGTGTGGATGATGCACAACCTCCTAAAGCAGAGCCAGGCTTGGAGGATTCGGGCAGTGTAGATCTCACCAGTGCAGTTTGTCCTGAAAGCAGTGCTGATCCGCAAGGAACCGAACTCTCCTCGGAGTGGGAGGAAGAAGTGCACCTCGTGTGAGGAATGAGTCCAATTACGTTTACCAACTGAGTGCTCTTACTCCCCTGTGCCAAAACACTAAATAAAACAAAACTGCTCGTGCAAAAATGGAGAAGTGTGAACGAGGTGCAGTGGGGGTTAGACGGGACTCGTCTCGGTTGTGTGTTGCACCGCGTCTGAAACAAGAAAAACGTGCTCCGATTCAAGCTAAAGAAAGTAGACGAGAGAAGATGGGTCTCATTCACTTACCGTATTTGTGTGTCTGAATGTTTTTGCACAGAAGTCCATAGTTCGTCAATAAGTTCGCACTTTTTTTTCTACATTCAGCAAACAATTTAGAACCAACTAAAACGCCATTTATGTAAAAACCAGACCTCGGGGCCCCAAAAACATGCTTTTAAGCTGAAAAGTTTTATATTTAATTGAAAATCTGACCCAGATTTTTTTTTTAACATTAAGTACTGCACTGTTGTACTGCACTGTACGTATTGTTTGATCTGGAGTAGTTGCATAAAAAGATGTTGTTAGGCTTATTTAAAGGGTAAGTTCGGTATTTTTACACTTAAAGCCCTGTTTACAGATCGTATCTGATGAAATAGAACGGTTAAGATTAAAATTTGGACACATGCTCCTGTCCCGAGAATTTTAGGATTATTTCGCTTTTGTGGACCTATTTTGCCAAACGCGTCACACCCAGATTCTTCCGTTGAGAGCTTGAATAATAGACACTCCAGCCCAGTTGGTGGCGATAATGCACCTTTACCAATTCCAAGCAAACCACGGGCATATACACAGAAGAAGCAGAAGATCGCTGTCTTCATTGAAAGCATTAGAAACTAGTGGTGGTGGGCAGATCGAGGCTTCGTGAAGCAATGAAACAGTTGAACCAAATGGGCCATATTGTTTCGAGGCTTCGAATCAATCTGACACCCGTCTCCATGGTGACACCTAGTGGTCATTTGCAGGTGTTGATCTGAAACATCCTTGACGAGCCATTAAAAATTTTGTTTTTTTATTATTGTATTTTTCTAATATGTGAAGCTTGTAACCTATAGGCTCCTCACTGTGCATAATGTTATTTTGATCCTGCAAAATGAATATTATTAAAAGAAATCAAACCACAATGTCTCACTTTTTTAAAAATATTAATTTCTCTGCTGTGGAAGGACTTAGCCTACTTCTTTTTTTACAGATAATCTCTCCAGCCTTTGAAAAAAACTCTCACAAGGGACACTTGTTGCTGGTATGCAAAACTCTCTAAAACTCTCATAACCTCCACATCTGGAGTGCAGATATGTATCTAGATATAATCTATCTCTGCATTCTATCTATCGATCTATCTATTAATCTAGCTGTCCTTCATATATTTATATCTATGTATCTATTAATGTGTCACTATATGTAGGCTATACTCTGTCTACCCTATCAGTCAATGTGTAAATTAAAATGTAGGCCTAAGCCTAAAATAGCCTATAACTAATCAAATCGCACTATGTCACTATATCACCAAAAATCCGCTATCTCAAAATCAAACTCCTCTCACAAAAACCCACGAGGTCAAGATGCGTTGATTTCACTTTATACAGATGTGCGCTTGTGTGGTCTGATCCCGACCGTGTCAATCAAACGCTGATTCGGCGGATCACACCTGATGAAACACTTAGTGAAACACTTTGAGGCTTCGTTTGGCCATAGTCACGTGACATGGGTGTTTTGAATCACGCTTCGGATCAGTGTTTCGAAACATCTGCGCTTCGGGATCCCGCAAAGCTTCGGAACGACTGTTTCGCGTCAGCCATCCCTATTAGAAACAGACAGCTAATAATGGGGCGAATTTGTGCAGTTCCGAATTGCGGGAAGATTCGTGGCAAAAAAAGTTGTCACAGACTTCGTTTCAACAATCCAGAAAGGCTAAAGTGGCTAGAATTACTGGACTCCGTTGTCAACTGCCGTTCAAACTCTGCCTTTCTTTGCAGAAATTTCTCCTCTGAATATTCAGGCTCAAACCTGTAACCCTGTCCATCAAAATCGATCTCAAAACCGTCATCCTCCCATATAAATGTCTCGGAATCCATTTCTAAGTTGACACAGATAGCTTCGATCTTGTAAAAATGTTTAGATAGCTTAGCCTACGATACCGCGTCCGCGACTGCATAAGACTACAAAAAGCATACAAACAACCCCATTTCCGTTTCCCGCGGCGGAGTAATACCGTACCTCACACAGCGAATCCAATACAACTCAATGGAGTTGGACAAAAACTAGGATAAAACCTGTTGGAATGCATCTTTTTCAGCGATTTTTGAGTGCACATACCAGTGAACACCCCTGACCACTCGGTGAGTTTCACGTCTTTGTAAACGAAAGTTGAATGTGTTTTAGGAAGGAATCTTCCAGTGCACATAGACAACCATTGTGGGGGTGGGGGGGGGGGAAAGCGGAATAAACCTAAAATTCTCGGGACAGGAGCATGTGTCCAAACTTTAAAGGGGTCATGACATGGTTTTTTTTTATTTTATTATTATGTTCCCTTAGGTGCAATTATAGTATTACTATAGTTTTTTTTACAAAAAACTTTTAAAATGTAGTGATTTATGACCTTTTCCCACCCTGTTTCTCATCCTCTGATTCAAACAGTCTGTTTTGGGGGTGTTTCCCCTTTAAGAGTTCAGTGTTAACGCCCACTGTTATGATTGGCTAACGTCAGTGCCTATGCATCAATTATTAACGCCCCAGCCAGAACATTTGCGGATTCGGCGTAACTGTTTTAGTAGCGGGTGATGCATGCGAAGCGATGGCTCTTGCAATGATAAAACCTTATTATGTTTGAGCCGGAATCAGATGAGGAATCAGAGGAAAATGAACCATCACCACAACAACGAAGACTGGATCAGCCCGTGTCCACATGGAAAGTGAAACTATTTTGGAATTAATAAAAAAAATTAACCTGAGACACTTGAAAACGGATTATTGTTGCATAATTATCCTATAGCTTAATTTGCTAACAGTTTAACATTATTTAACTAATTCCAATGAAATGATAGGGTGTAACACGGACAAAAATGCATGCACAGGCCATCTTTGAAGATGCAGCATTGATAAAGGCAACATTTTTAATTTTCTATCACATGTAGGCCTACTAGAAAGGCGACATATTTTCAAGATTCTCTTATACAAATGTGTTTATATTAGCCATGGTAAAAAGTAAGTTTGCGTCGTCGTTATTGAGCCCAGAATAGTCGGCACGGACTTATTTTTGAGCAACAGTTTTCTGGCAAAGCCAAGCATCATATTGGGATTTTTTCCTCAAAACAGTCATCCTTAAATGTATAGAACACTGCCGTGACTGGGACGTTCGCAAAAATAAAGGGCATCCATTTTTCCCTTACGACTGGATCTTTCAGCGTATTTAAAAAGTAGTTTAAAGTTTTAAATACATTACTTACAGTTTGCGTCGTCGTTGTTGAGCCCAGAATAGACGGCACGGACTTATCTTTGAGCAACAGTTTTTCTGGCAAAGCTCAAAACAGTCATCCTTCAAATGTATAGAACAAACGCTTAAACTAACACTGCCGTGACTGGGACGTCTGCAAAAAATAAAGTGCATCCATTTTTCCCTGACGTCTGGATCTTTCGGCAGCGTATTCAAAGATGTAGTTTGTCCACAGCCAGGAACAGCACATCTGCGGCGTCGTAATCTCCCTGTACACAGACAGACCCACTCGCTTTCCGCATAGGGCTGTCCGTCGACTGAACACTTGTGAGGGCGCGCGGCGCGCTGGGGCGCGACAACGATACGAAATGAGCGTTGTTGTCTTGCGCTTAAAGCGTAGTTGTCTTGTGCTGGAGGCGGTCTATATGCAAACGCTGGTACGTCACTTCGTACCGTGACGTCACTTCTTACCATGGATCCAGAACGAGCTGTATTTAGAGCTTGATTAAATAAATGATTCGTTTATAATGGGGAGGACGTCTTAAGCTATGAAACTTGCAGGACGTTTTAATGGTACAAAGACCTCTTATATACCAAAAGATCAAGGCAAATTTGGTTTCTCATGTCATGACCCCTTTAATATTAACAGTTCTATTTCATCAGATACGATCTGTAAACAGGGCTTTAAGTGTAAAATACCGAACTTACCCTTTAACAAAGACACATGGCAAACATGAGGGCTTAAATACATACCTGACTAATGACAAGACAAGGGACACCTGTGAACAATGAAACAATGAAACAATGAACCAATGACAACATGACAAAGACAAGGGAACACATGGCAGGATCACATGACTAACAGGGAATCACATGACAAAACACAGGCTGCGTTCCAGTCCACTTTTAGACACGCACTTGCGAACTTCTCTAAGCACTTCCCCTCGGGGGAATCCCTGCCGCACTTTGAAGTGCGTTCCACTTCGTGTAATGGACGAGGGAAGTTTATATGGACAGACCCTCGTTCCCTCGATTTTGACAGAGGGGAGCGAGTCTACTTCATATGTACACTTCAGGCACCTATACGTCCCACAATGCAGTACGATTGTGACGTCACCACATATCTCGTCTAATCACCACGACAACAAACAATTCTATAATATATTATTATAATTTTTTTTAATTTAAAACAACCCAAACAAACCTATACATTTG
>JARPMJ010007435.1:0-43000 GCA_033366665.1 Phoxinus dragarum | reverse complement strand
CCGACAACTCCTCCGTGTGATTCCCAGATGTAACGAAGGTGACCAGACCGGTATCCCTCTTCTTCCAGGATTCCCTGTGAGTCCCCTGGGTGATTATGCACTGTATGTACCCCGGCTGGTCGCCTTGGGTCTATGGTGTCGGATCCCAGCAATCACAACGTTTTACATCAAGTTCCCCATAGCGTAGTTTACTACGCAGTACGAGAGTATCTCTCGTAAGAGAACGTACTCGGTTACTAATGTAACCTCGGTTCTCTCTAGAGAGAGGAACGAGTACTTCGTATCTTGTCGTGCATGCAGGTCTGTTTGCTTCACTGTTAAAAATCACAGAGTTAAGCCTGCGAGCGCAATTTATAGCCCTAAGCCACGTCTGTTTCGGCGGGACGTGACACGGGGAGGGCGCGAAGCGCCCTCATTGGGTGTGACGTCACTCAAGGTCTCGCTCGATAGGCTTAAGCAGTTGCCCGCACAGCAGCCATTCGGCGCGCGAGCTGTCTCGCCTAGGTCTGTATGCTGTTGCAACGCGTTTTTACATTTATACAAAATTAAGGATAATTTTTGGCTTCAGTATTCTCGTGGAAAAGGATTTTCCCCCATAGCGTAGTTTACTACGCAGTACTCGTTCCTCTCTCTAGAGGAAATGAGGTTACGTTAACCGAGTACGTTCTCCCGGCATATATATATTTACTCCACATCACATCACATCACAAACAAGACAAAACATTACACAAATACACAAAGTATACATTTTATATTAAAACAACAGAGTTACAACACCCATAGACTTCCATAGGAATCGAGGAATGCGAAAGTACGCCAACGTTTTTTTATTGCAGTAAACACCATTACAATAAGGAAAAACAAAACTATAATAAATGTCCTAAAGAACAGAGCACAATATAAAAAAGAAATAGAAAAAATAATAATATCAGGGACAAAGGGGCTACAGGTTCTTCTATAATTACAATTTCTTTAATAAATTGATTAATCTTCCACTTTTCAATTTTGATATTCTTAAAGATTTACAGTAAATCCAAAATTATTTTTAAAAAACAGAAAACAATGCACTGAAAAAGTGTGTTGGATTTAAATGATTTAATCATGCACATCGGTTCCACATGAACCAATTAAGTTATACAAAGATAATTTGTTCACATAATGTCCACATCATGGAATCAAGTCATTTCCAAGTAACCCAATTAAGAAGTTTTAAAGTGATTTTAATGTGGTTCCCTAACTGGATTAATTAATTCAATTTCTTATATTTTTTTCACATGACTGAATTATAAGATTGCATTAGCTAGCTACCAAACTATTAATTAGCAATTGCATATATTTGCATGCTGAATGCTAAGCATGAAATCTAATTGTAATATAAGTAATAAACTAAAAATGATAAATGTATAAAATTCATTTAAATGGCCATTCATGGATCATAATTATTGGACAAATGTTATTTAAATATTAAATTAATATTATTGAACTAAAATATAGTACATTTAATTGATAAAGTTACACGGTGTTATTAATGTTATCTCTCTATCACTCCATAGTCACAGCACTGCATTATTTGTCCCTCAGTTTCTCCTCAACATGGCAAACCGGCATCATTTATAAACAGTGTATAATATAGTGGCGTTGCTTACATTCAAATCACATCACACATTGCAATCTTTAATAAAATGGTAATTTTACACATTGTTTACACAGTGTCATTGTTCTCTACATTGAAATGTTGTGGATTCACAGAGGAAGGTTGTGTGAGGGTGCTCTAACATTCATTTGAGAGTGCTTATATTTCAATTTGACTTTGTTTTTTACCCATGTTTTAATTTAACAATAATTATTTGTGATCAAGCATTAATTGACAGACCCCTGCAGTGCGGCTGCGGACCCTTGTGTTAAACTGATCTGATCTGAACTGAGAGAGTGAAGAGTGTGTCATTGTTCTCTACAGGTTGTGTGATTGTGGAGTCACAGATAAAGGTTGTGCTGCTCTGACTTCAGCTCTGAGATCAAACCCCTCACACCTGAGAACACTGGATCTGTCTAGGAATAAACTAGGAGATTCAGACATGAAGCTTCTCTCTGATCTGAAGAATGATCCTCATTATAAACTGGAGACACTATTGTGTAAGTAGATTATTTACTACAGATTACAAAATACAGTAATTTGTAACATATTTCGTTAGATTACACAAGCTTTGTAACCTAATCTAAATAATGTATAATACTTTGGAATACTAAAAGGTTTGTAACAAAGGGTCCACCAAACATAGGACTTTGTTTTCCCCTGCATATTATTTTTAAGAACATCAGTTTTACACAGTATTTCTTGAAGGATTTTTTTTTTTTAATTATAACCTTAATTTTTTTACTGATGCAACACAATACATTAAAAGCTGGGGTGTGTAAACTTTTTTTAATTGCATGAACAGGATAAATTGTAATTATTTTGTCTTCTGTGAAACAGGGAAGTATTCGCTTCTGAAGGGCAGTACTAATGAAAAAAAGATGATCTTTAAACAAAATGTACACATCATCATAATCCTGTTTAAAGTTTACACCCCCTGCTCTTAATTCATTGTTTCCTTGAGCATCAGTAAATGTTTTCACCTTTTGTAATAGTTGTGTGTGAGTCACTCAATTGTCCTTAATGTAAAAAGATGGATCTCAAAATCATAGTCATTGTTGGAAAGGTGTCAAATACGCAGAAGATGCTGGAAAACCTAAAAATGTGCAATACCTGGAGGATTTCTCTGGAGAACAGCGGGCAGTTTCACTGCTCAGTTATTTTTCCTAGATCCTGTAATAAACATTATTTGTTCTCATTGTTCTGAGAACACACAGTCTCTATGGAATAAACTACATATGCTGTATAATCATTTCATCAGTGAGTACATATGTTGTCTGACAGGAGGTCCGACTCTGACTCTAGACTCCGGCCATTGTCACTGAAGAATTTACAATTACAAGATTACAATTAATTGAGAGAGAAGTTTCTGTTCATCACATCATTCATCAGTGTTGGGAGTAACGCGTTACAAAAGTAATTAATTACTGTAATGCATTGCTTTTTGCTGTAACGCGGGTAATGTAAGGCATTACAGGGGGGAAAAAAGTAATATTTTACTCGGTACAAATGTCAGTAACGCGCGTTACAAGCATTGTTAGTTAACCTGGAATAAAGTGGTAGTTTTTTTTTTTCTTCATACAAATTCGCCAAAATCACCGCGAGATCAGCAGAGGAGAAACGTCCGCGCAAAATGTTTCACTTCCTGTACGTTAATCAGACAGAGCCGAGATGAGTGAGCCTGCAGCGGATAGTACATTCTCAATCTCAACAGCGAGAGAGGGAGTTTCTGCTTACCAGTCGCAGTGGTCCAGCGCCGTTTCCATGGCAACTCTGCGCCGCGGCCGCTCCAGTGTTTGAAAGCGACATGAATGTTCAAAGTTCACGCGCACGGCCATTGATTAAACCACGTCAAAATCATGCAGCTTTTACAAACATCTAGAATTAGAACATTACTTAAATAAAAATCTCATTAATATTAAATTATACATTTAAAACTGATTTTGGAGATCTATGACTCGTTCATAGACCAAATGGCCTATGCCCACACTACTGCAGTCACTCACAATAATGATTAAAAATATATATATATTTGGCCTTAGTTATTATTCATTAGTTATTTTTATTTTTGCTAAAGTTTAAGTTTAAAGTTTACCCCGGGCTTAAAGTAAAATGCGTCCATGCATGCGTCCATGCAAAGTACCATGGTAATATTTGAGGTACCATGGTTATATCTGAGGTACCATGGTTATATCTGAGGTAGTATGTACCATGGTAATATGTACGGCAGAATGTACCATGGTTATATCTGAGGTACTAGGGCATGTACCATGGTAAATCTGAGGTACCATACTATGTACCATAGTAACATACTGTACAGTATAGTACTTCAGATATTATCATGGTACCATGATAATATCTGAAGTACTATAAAGTATGTACCATGGTTATATCTGAGGTACTATGGTATGTACCATAGGTATCATGGTAAATCTGAGGTACCATACTATGTACCATAGTAACATCTACAGTACCATGCAATGACCATGGTACCATGATAATATCTGAAGTACTATATAGTATGTACCATGGTTAGATGTAAGGTACCATGGTACTTCCATATGGTACTACTATGGTATACCATGGTATGTACTATAGTACATCATGGTAAAATTTCTTATGGGTCCAAGCTCAGTCGGATACCACATCACCTTCTACTGGATGTGTAATGAGCTAATTGAGCATCATACGCTACATTTAGATTGCCAAATCCATATTTGCAGTTATTTTGGTGAGAGTAACTTAAAAGTAATGCAATAGTAGTGTAATGCCTTACATTTTAAATACAGTAATATTGTAATGTAACGAATTACTTTGAAATGAGAGTAACAAGTAATAGATAACGCATTACTGTTTCGAAGTAACTTGCCCAACACTGTCATTCATATAATGCGAATAATCTCAACCTTTGGTTTCCACGACGGTAAGTGTGAAGTGATCCTGACACGATGATTTGTTCACAATGGTCTTGATCAGGATCTTCCTCATCTTGTCGTTCACCCCGCGAGCAGAACAACAGCTCTGATGCTCTCCTCACCTTTATATCTCTGGCTGCAATATTAATGTACGCTGTATGTATCTCTGCCTGTGTTTGTTCTGAAATTAATCTACTGATGTGATGTGATCGCAGTAATGTCTCATCCTCCATATGTGACTGTGTGTGTTTTATTGTATTTTCCTCAGGGTGAATAAGGAGCCGCTACAGAGACGTCACAGTCAATAGAGACTGAAGACACAGAGACGTCACAGCGATCTCACTCTTGTGTTGTGTGTGTGTGTGTGTGTGTGTGTGTGTGTGTGTGTGTGTGTGTGACTTCACTGCAGTTTCTTGTTTGGATCTTTTTGTGGGTCAGATTTTTTGAATTACAGATGACATCAGATTTCCACAATGATCTAATAGAGGACTTGAACTCACTAATAAATAATGTAAGATTCTTCTATTTGTGATGACTCATGAAAACTGCTGAAGACGCATCTTTTTGTAGACTAAACTGGGAATAGTCTCATCACTTGCATATTGTTGGTTTTATTGCTTCTATTGCTCTCCTTGTTTATGTAACCCAGGTCAAAATTGAGCTGATCTGGAAAAATAAATATAATTTATAATAATTATATTCTCACTCAAAATGCTGAAACAAGTAACATAATGGGCCCTATCTTGCACCCAGCGCAATTGACTTTGAACACCGACGCATGCATCATTCCTATTTTGCACCAGCGCACAGCGGACTTTTCCCTCCACAGACGCACGTTGGTAAATTAGGGAATGAACTTGCGCTCGCGGGGGCGGTTCAGCGCAAAGAGGAGGCGTGTTCCGGCGCAAAACTTCCCTGGTGCTATTTTCCAGTTTTAGAAAGCAATTGCGCCACTGACCAGGAAAAAAAACAGTCTAAAGACAGTGGCGCGTTGCGCGTTAGTGATATGGTATTTTAAGGGCGCGTGCTTGGCCATAATGTAGCGTGTTAACGCGCATCCACTTTGATTCTCTAAAAATAATAAACACGCAGCAGTTTTCATTTTTGCAAATCATACATTATTACAAGGAAAAATATAAACACACGAGGGAAATCATTGTTGTGTCCGTGAAGATGTGAAAAAGATCTAGATTTTTAAAAAAAAATCTAGATTAGGCTACACATTTACCCCAAATATAGCCTAAGCCTGTTTAACCGAAGCTAATTTGGGTGGGTTTCTCCCATCATCCCCAATGTCACTTCTCTGTCTTTTACGGCCCTGACGAGACGTTGGTCTCCTCGGCTGTGAACTGCTCCTGGCGTGCGCCGGCAAATCCGCCGTTATAATAGCGATCCGCCATGGAACAAGCGCGCCTGCTCTTAAAGGGAATGTGAGAGGACGCTCTGATTGGTTTATTTCACGTTACGCCCAAACCACACCTATGAATAATGAAGCTACTTCAGACCAACCCCTTTTAGATTTGCGCCAGGCGCAAGAGGCATTTATCCCGCCGGGAAAATAGCAACAGCGCCGGGATCCGCCCACAAAGTTACTTGCGCTTTGACACTTGCGTTTCAGATTCTTAAAATATGGCCCAATGTGTTGCCAAAGTCGTTCTGCTGTGTCATGAACATTAAAATAATTAATTTAACTATAATAATTAAAGCGTGACGTTTGTCATAAGACGGCGCTGTGTATGACATCACTGTAATGAGACGCATAATTGGAGAGAGAGCACGAGTTTCACAGATCAACACGTGGGGACGAGAATACACGGAGCTTGAGAGAGTCCCACGCGGACACTAGAGGATTCTGTCAAGGCTTGATTCGGGATCTAAGACCTGAGGACACAAAGTTTTGTACTGGGTGGAATACGAAGTGTGACCTTGTTGGTTGGTGAGTCGATTAAGAAGTGATGTGGAATAGCATCGGCCGATGACCTGTATAGGTCCGGTAGCGGTGCTGTCTCACAGCTTCTGGTTGATCATTAAACCAATAATCTTGATAGGGATGGCAGGGAGACAGGTGGATGGTATGGATTACATCGAAACAGAGGGGAATGGTAGTGATGAGAGGAGGGAAAGTGATTGGGAGGAAGTAGGGAGAATGCGTAGGATAAGAAGGAGGCTAGTCGTAAAAGAAAGAAAAAAGGTTGTGTTAGTTCAAATGGGACGGAAAATGAAGAAGATGAAGGGAAGGAACCTAAAATAAGATTGTTTAATGTAGTGGTATGATTTGAGGGAGAAGGAGGAGTTCAAAAAATTAATCCACTTAAGTTAACTAAAATAATAAGAAAAAGGTAGGAGAAGTGAAGTATGCAAAATTTTGGGAGATGGAAATCTACTGGTAGGATGTAATAATGAAGTACAGATGGAAAAAGCAAAGAAGATGAGTTGCGTTAGAAAAATAGTAAAAGTGGGGGAGAAAATAAATGGCGGAAGTAAGGGAGTGATATATGGAATTCCACTTACTGTAAATATGAAAGAGTTGGTGGAAAACTTGAGAATGAAGAATATGTCAGTTAAAAGTGCAGTAAGAATGACACGGGGAATGGAGAAAGTAGAAACAGAATCTGTAATGGTTGAGTTTGAAACAAACGAGGTACCAAAAGAGGAATATTATGGATTTATGAGATACAGCATAAGAGAGTATGTACCTAAGCCAATGAGATGTTATAATTGGCAGGAATTTGGACATATGGCTAATGTATGTGTGATGGCCCCGATGCAGCCACACATCAGTGAGCGGTGATGTTGCGCACGCACATACCTACAAACACCCATTACTCATATGTTCTTGTAATTTATCCTGCACATTCTTTGGTATTTTATTCTCTCAACAGTTTCTGTTTATATATTTATTTGGCAATAAGACTTAGACACTGTTTATTTCTCATTAAGATATTTATTTGAGTTGCAGTACATCCCTGACTGGTTGAAGTGCACACAATCTAGTTGGTGTTGTGCAGTACACACATTTATTAATATTGCTTTCTTTGAGTCCAAGTTACCGCTGTGTTGCTGTGGAGTGGATGACTGGAGCTTTGGATGGTGATCGGCTGGTTCCGTTTGTGGTCCGCACGAATTAAGGGCCGGCATGCCGCTTCACCTGCTATTTTAGTTCCGCTTGCCGCTACCAACCAGCAGATTAACTGTGGGGGGGTTCTCGAATGGTTGTGTTGGTATTTTCCTTTCCTAATTGCTTGTTCTTTTTCCAAGATTGCTTATTTGTGTTAGAATATGCACTTAATTATAATGTAAATGTTTAACTAGCTTTGGGATTGATTTTGTCGTTGTATTAGTGAAGTTGTTGTTTTTGTCTTCCCTTATGTGTTATTGTGGACTAGTCCAATTGTATAAATGTGTCCTTGATGTTTAGCTGGGCAGATCAGTTCAGTTTGTCTTTACATGTACTCAGTTGTTTGAGTTTAGTTTGTTCTGTTGATCTCTTTTATAGGCCTAACATTTATTTGATAATTTGGACTTTGTTTCCCTTTTTTTTGTTGAAACTTTTGTATATGATTTTTTACATTCAGTAAAGAATATATTTTTTGGGAACCTATTTCTCTGGCCCTCATTCCTTGACTGCTTGGTCCCTCACAAGTGGTGGCAGCGGTGGGATCAGCCAGTAGGGGGCCTAGTTTCCCAAAAATATATATATAAAAGAAAAATCCTGCTTATCCCTGAGATGGAGATGCTCTGTATGCCATGAGCCGGGGAGGAAGGAAAGCAGCCTCAAAACCTGCTCTGGCAGAGCGAGGTGAAGAAGTATTCCAGGAGCTGGTGGAGGATGGAGTGATGCAGGAAGTAAGAGAGATGGATGATATGGAGCCTGGAAGCAGAGAGCCCACACTGGCAGATTTGACAAACCTGTTCCGAGCACACATGGCAAAAATGGATGCTCAAGAAACCCACAGGAACCAAGAATATGTCCAGCAGGAGCGGCGCTTTAAAGGTCTTCAACATCAGTTTAGTCTGTTGCAGCTGGAGGTGCAGGCTCGCACTACTCCAACCCCAAATCCTCTGCTGACTGCTGGGGACCCCTTGGAAATTCCGGATGACGAGGAAGTTGTCTCGGGCCGTCCATTGTCTCCGTCTACTACTGGTCGGAGAAATCTCTCAGAAACTCATGGTGCAGGTCCGTTTAAAGAGCCAAGGCTTGAGAAGTTATCTGAATCTGATGACATTGAACACTTCCTAATCACTTTTGAAAGAATCGCAGCTGTTTGCCGGTGGCCAAAGGAGGATTGGGCCTTCCGTTTAATTCCTCTTTTGACGGGTAAGGCCAGAGCTGCTTACGTTCATATGGATGTTGAAGATTCTCTGGAGTATGAGGAGGTTAAATCGGCCATCTTAAAGAAATATGACATCAACCAAGAAACGTACCGACAACAGTTTCGTTCTCTAGATGTTGAACCCAATGAGAGCCCTAAAGAATTATATGTGCGGTTAAGAGAACTTTATGGGAAGTGGATTCAGCCAAAAGGTCGATCAGTGGAGGAGGTTGGTGAAATCGTGATTCTTGAACAATATTTGAGGATGCTTTCTCCTGAGCTCCAGGTTTGGATCCGGGAACATGATGTTAAGACCGCTGCACAGGCAGCAACACTGGCGGACGTGTTCGTGGCTGCATGGAAGAAGAGTCAGTGGGCCTGGAAAGCCAGTAGGGATGATCGCCGACTGAATCTTCCCCAGCAAAGCCAGAGAAATGTCCCCAGTGCTGGTCAGTCTCTTGGAGGACCTGCTTTTGGGATTCCTCCAAAGAATCCTAGGAAGGTGCCAATCTGTTATCTATGTGGTCAGGAGGGCCACACAAAACCGATGTGCCCTAAGAACACAGCCAAGACTGCTCACTTATGTTATGTGCCCAGGGGTCATCTGAGTTCACAGGTAAAATCTGATTGGGCCCCACAGATGGTAACAGTGGAAGGTGAATGGAAGGGAATTGCATGCCCTGGTGGACACTGGGAGTGATCAGACTCTGGTGCATCACAAGTATGTTCCACCTGCCTTACTGAACTTTAGTGAAAAGAAAGCCATTCGCTGTGTTCATGGTGATGAAAAACTCCTTCCTACCTCCAATGTATATATCAAAGTGAGAGGTCAAACTTACCTTCTGGATGTGGGCGTAGCAGACAACTTACCGTTTCCGGTGGTTTTGGGCCGTGACCTGCCAGTGCTCTGGGACTTGTTGCAGCCAGTATCCTCATGTAATATTGCTGTCACCCGAGCTAATACCCGATATCCAGAAGTGTTCCCTTGAGGTCCATCAAAGCCAAGTATGTGGCAACCTGTCTGGTACAATTGTTCTCTAGAGTTGGGTTTCCTTGTGAGATCTTGACTGATCAAGGAACCAACTTTATGTCTACCCTCTTGAAACAGGTATACAAATTACTGGGCATCAAGAGTCTAAGAACAACCCCGTACCATCCTCAGACAGATGGGCTGACAGAAAGATTTAACCAGACCCTCAAACAGATGCTGCGTAAGTTTGTCTCTGAGTCCGGTAACGATTGGGACCAATGGCTCCCCTACCTTCTGTTCGCCTATAGAGAGGTACCACAATCGTCTACGGGCTTTGCCCCATTTGAACTCTTATATGGCCATGAGGTGAGAGGTCCTCTTGCTCTGCTTCGGAAATTATGGGAAGGAGACCAGAGCAGGAATGAGCCAATGAACATTGTGTCCTATGTGGTGCAGATGCGAGAGCGCTTGGTGAGGATGACCGAATTGGCCCAATCTCACCTGGCTGAGGCACAAACACGCCAGAAAACCTGGTATGATAAGTCTGCGCGGGAGCGAACTTTTGACCCGGGTCAGAAGGTACTGGTTATGCTGCCTAGTACTGAGAGTAAAACTGTTGGCGAGATGGCAAGGACCGTTTGAAGTCAGGAGGAAACTTGGGCCGACCACCTATGAAATTGCCAAGTCAGGCAAAGACGGTCCAGGAAGAATTCTGCACATTAACCTCCTTAAACAATGGGTTCCTCGTCCTGATCAGGCTGTGCAGAGCTGATGATTAGACAGGTGGAGGAAGAAGAGGAAATGGATGACCAATACTTACCTCAGCCAGCTCTAGGAGATGTTGGGTTGGATCACTTGTCACCCCAACGGCAACTTGAGGTGAGGGCCCTTTGCTTACCTGAGGTTTTTTCCGAATATCCTGGGTTCACAACTTTAATTGAACATGACATCGAGTTGAAGCCTGATGCTGTAGTGAGGAGAATGAGCTATAGGGTCCCAGAGCGTCTTCAAGAATCCCTGAAGAAGGAAGTGGAGTTGATGTTGAGGCTGGGGATCATAGAGCCATCCAAGAGTGAGTGGTGCCATCCTGTGGTCCTTGTTCCAAAAAAGGATGGCACAATACGATTTTGTATAGACTTCCGTTATCTCAATTCTGTGACAAAATTTGATGCCTACCCCACTCCACGTATAGGTGACCTTACAGATCGCCTGGGTAACTCCAAATTTCTGACGACCATCGACCTTTCAAAGGGTTATTGGCAGATTCCGTTAACTCGCCGGTCCCGAGAGCTCACCGCGTTTAAGTCCCCATTGGGGTTATTCCATTTTAAGGTCCTACCTTTCGGATTGCACGGGGCACCTGCCAGTTTCCAAAGACTCATGGACCAGGTATTACGGGGGTTAACCTTCACAGCTGCTTATCTGGATGACATTGTGATCTACAGCGACACGTGGAAGCAACATCTGCAACACATCAGGGAGGTTATGCAGCGTCTTCAGAGAGCTGGGCTGACGGTGAACCCACACAAATGTGCTGTTGCAAAGACTGAGACGGAATACCTGGGCTTTGTCATTGGTGGTGGTGTGATCAGGCCTCAGGTGGAAAATGTCCGGGCCATTGAAATGTGCCCCCAGCCAGGGACTCGCAAGGAGTTGCGATCGTTCCTGGGCATGGCTGGATTTTATAACAAATTTATCACCAATTTCTCTAGCAGAGCTGCCGCTTTGACTGATATGGTCGGTTCAAAAAGTCCAAATCAGATCAGATGGACGGAAGAAGCGGAAGCAGCGTTTCAAGACATCCGAACTGCCTTAAGCAGGAGTTCTTCCTTGCACAATCCTAACTTTAGCCAACCTTTCATTCTCCAGACGGATGCTTCAGATAGAGGCCTGGGGGCTGTATTATTACAGGGGGCTCCTGATGCTCGGCGGCCCATTGTGTTCCTCAGTCGCAAACTCTTCCCCAGGGAAGTCCGTTATTCCATCGTGGAGAAGGAGTGTTTGGCTGTGAAATGGGCTCTGGACTCCCTGAAATATTACCTTTTGGGAAGGGAATTTGTCCTGGAGACGGACCATAAGGCTTTGAAATGGCTTCAACAAATGAAAGACACCAACAGCCGAATAACCCGTTGGTACCTGGCCATGCAGCCCTTCCGTTTCTCTATTCAACATGTCCCTGGCAAGGAGAACTTGACGGCGGACTACCTTTCCCGCAGTGCCAGTGACATCTGTGAAGGGGAGGAGTATGTGATGGCCCCGATGCAGCCACACATCAGTGAGCGGTGATGTTGCGCACGCACATACCTACAAACACCCATTACTCAAATGTTCTTGTAATTTATCCTGCACATTCTTTGGTATTTTATTCTCTCAACAGTTTCTGTTTATATATTTATTTGGCAATAAGACTTAGACACTGATTTATTTCTCATTAAGATATTTATTTGAGTTGCAGTACATCCCTGACTGGTTGAAGTGCACACAATCTAGTTGGTGTTGTGCAGTACACACATTTATTAATATTGCTTTCTTTGAGTCCAAGTTACCGCTGTGTTGCTGTGGAGTGGATGACTGGAGCTTTGGATGGTGATCGGCTGGTTCCGTTTGTGGTCCGCACGAATTAAGGGCCGGCATGCCGCTTCACCTGCTATTTTAGTTCCGCTTGCCGCTACCAACCAGCAGATTAACTGTGGGGGGGTTCTCGAATGGTTGTGTTGGTATTTCCTTTCCTAATTGCTTGTTCTTTTTCCAAGATTGCTTATTTGTGTTAGAATATGCACTTAATTATAATGTAAATGTTTAACTAGCTTTGGATTGATTTTGTCGTTGTATTAGTGAAGTTGTTGTTTTTGTCTTCCCTTATGTGTTATTGTGGACTAGTCCATTTGTATAAATGTGTCCTTGATGTTTAGCTGGGCAGATCAGTTCAGTTTGTCTTTACATGTACTCAGTTGTTTGAGTTTAGTTTGTTCTGTTGATCTCTTTTATAGGCCTAACATTTATTTTGATAATTTGGACTTTGTTTCCCTTTTTTTTGTTGAAACTTTTGTATATGATTTTTTTTATTCAGTAAAGAATATATTTTTGGGAACCTATTTCTCTGGCCCTCATTCCTTGACTACTTGGTCCCTCACAGTATGTAAAGGAAAGAGAAGGGTGTGCTAGGTGTAGTGGTGATCATGAATATGGAAAGTGTGGGGAAGAAGTAAGATCAAAGTGTTGTAACTGTGGAGGGAATCATAGTGTGGCATTTTGGGGATGTGAAGTGATGAAAACAGAAGGATAACACTTTATTTTACGGTGTCCGTGATACAGAGTAATTACATAATTAAGTACTTAGTAGTAGATGTTGTAATAACATGTAACTACATGTACTTAACACATTGTAATTACACACATGTAATAGGCAGCTACTGTTACACATATGTAACAAGCCGGGTCAGTTACATATGTGTTACCGACTTGGTACAATGTAATTATATAAGAAAATACTTAGTACTACACAATGTAACAAAAAGTAATTAAATATGTTATTAAGGTGTGAAAAAGCCTGCAGGGGTAACATGGGATGTTACGCCTATGTAATGGTCAAAGTCTGTTACACAGCTAGTGTAACCGGGAGATCCAGATCTGTACTTTAGTTCGAATTAACTCACTAGTTCACAGCATAAATACATGTAGTAGCTTCCTAATTACATTGAAATTACATAATATTACACAGGGATAAGCTACGTGAAATAAAGTGTATCAAGACTGTACTTAAGTGTACTTCATGTGTACAGATGGATAAGGTATGTAGATACACATGAAGTACACTTAAGTACAGTCTTGATGCACTTTATTTTACGTAGTTTATCCCTGTGTAATATTATGTATATAATATCAATAGCTGCCTATTACATGTGTGTAATTACAATGTGTAAGTACAGGCTGTTCCATAACTTAATTACCTGTTAAGTACATGTAGATACATGTTATTACAACATCTACTACTAAGTACTTAATTATGTAATTACTCTGTATCACGGACACCGTAAAATAAAGTGTTACCAAAAGAAGTTAAAGTACAACAGATAAAATCAAAAGAAAACATTTCTTATGTTGAGGCTGTTAAGAGAACAGAGCAGGAAAAGAAGAATCAGAGCAGAGAAAGTATAAAAAGGGGTGATCAGGGAAGATCACCAAGGAAAGAAGGAAAAATGGGAAGAGAAGAAGAAAATAGTGACATTCATAGCAGGGGTGATAAAGTCAGGTCTAAAACTGAAAGAATCCAGATTATTGTTAAAGCTGCAATACATCACTTAGATATGACAGGATTAAAGTGGGAAGAAGTGAGGGATGAACTCAGTGTACAGTCGAGTCCAAGAGACAACATGTATAGGTTAATCATTTTTGTAATGCTAATCCTTCAATGGAATGCAAGAAGCTTGATCGCAAATGGGCAGGATTTCAAGCAATTTATTAGGAGTAGAAAAGCACAAGTAAATAAAGAGACAGCAGTGGCAGTATTTTTCGATGTAGAAAAAAGCATATGATATGCTATGTAGAGAGGGACTAATGATTAAATTGTATAATATGGGAATTAGAGGAAATTTTCTTAACTGGATTAAAGGATTTCCTGGAAGGAAGAACAATTCAGGTTAAAATAGGGGCAGACCTATCAAGTCAACATGTTTATAGAGACCGGAACTCCTCAGGGGAGTGTTGTAAGTCCCACATTATTTTCAGTAATGATTAATGATATATATGTGAATATACCATATGGGAAGATCACTTTTTGCGGATGATGGGGCAATATGGAAAAAAGGAAGAATCATAGAACATGTAGTTAAAAAAATACAAGAAGGGATACAGCAGGTTGAGAAGTGGGGAATAAAGTGGGGTGCTAAATTTTCTATAGAGAAAACTAAAGTGATGTTTTTTACAGGAAGAAAATCAAGGAAAATATTAATATAAAACTATATGGAAGTAATTTAGAGAGAGTTAAAGTTTTTTAGGAGTACACTTTGACACAAGGTTAACATGGGTAGAACATATTAGAAATGTAGAAGACAAATGTAAAAAAGTAATACATTTAATGAGATGTTTAACAGGACTAGAATGGGGAACAGATTATAAATCACTGAAATATATATAAGTCTAATAAGATCAAGGATGGCATATGGAAGTGTGGCATATGGATCAGCAGCCAAATCTGTACTTAGGAGGCTTGATGTAATGCAGGCTAAAGCACTGAGATTATGTCTAGGGGCAGTTAAAACATCACCAGTGTGTGCTCTACACTGTAAAAAATAATTCTGTAAAAAAACGGATAATGTACTGGCAGAAAATTACCAGGAACATTTTCCGTTAAATTATGGACAGTTCCTTCACCTCTAAAACGGAAATTCTGTATATTAACAGTACATTTTCTGTACTATTAACAGATAATCCTTATACAGAAATTTCTATATTTATAGAAATTTTATAGCATATATTTTGGTAGCAAATAATTCAAGAACGATATATACAAATTGAACATGTTTATTTTTGTACAAATATTCATGTAAACATTCTTAAATGCATTCAATGAGTAAAGATATACATATATATGACAAATGAAACAATGTACAAAGGACCCATTAAACAGTGCTTGTATTGTGGAATAAGTTTTAGACATTAAACAAACAAGAGACCGAATTAAAAAAAGAAAACGAGCACGTACAATATTGGTGTTACATTTACATTTATGCATTTGGCAGACGCTTTTATCCAAAAAAAACTTACAGTGCATTTATTGCAGGGACAATCCCCCCGGAGCAACATGGAGTAAAGTGTCTTGCTCAAGGACACACTGGTGGTGGCTGCTGGGATCAAACCAGCAACCTTTGATATACCAGTTTAGTGGTTTAATCCACTAGACCACCATCTCCCTCACCACCACGTGTTGCACCAAATAGCTCACAAAATTCTTTGAAAAAAAACTTCATTAACTGTGAAAGTCAAGATTCAAAACATTTTCAAATGCAATACAATACAGAAACAAACAAACAAAAACAAATGGAATACGAATACAGGTCTGCTGCTTTTATCATTAAAAATAGCTTTAGACTTAGTCAATAGTAGAGTGAAATGTTAGTGTTGATGCCATTTTTCTGTAAGAGAACACCATATTCCTTAAAGGGTTAGTTCACCCAAAAATTGTAATTGTCATTAATTACTCGCACTCATGTTGTCCCACACCCCACAAGACTTCCATTCGTCTTCATAACAAAAATTAAGATCTTTTTGAGGAAATCTGAGAGATTTCGGTCCCTCCATTGACATCTTACGCAACTACCAATTTCAAGGTTCAGAAAGGTATACAGACATAAATGTGATCCATGTGACTCCAGTGGTTTAACCTCAAATGTATGAAGCGGCACAAATGTTTTGTGTGAAGAAGAAAAAAATACATCTTTTCTCACAAAATATAGTTCGCTGACACGCGATCACAAGAGCGCCACAATGCATGCGTGCGGTGAGAATGCATGGGTGAGAACAAGCCACTGAGATGCTCATGTGAATGTATCAAAATATTGTGACAAAAGACAATTTGTTTTTTTTTCCACACACAAAGCATTTCCATCACTTTTTTGGGGGGGTTAAACCAATGAAAATACATAGATTACACCGTGTTCTAACTACACGCAACGCACGATAAAGGGTAATGGTATATTTTCCATGTCAATCAGAGTTTTTGTCCTAACCAGTGACACCTGACGATTCTATTTTAGAAACGGTTTCTATTTTTCTGCGACATTGCAGCTGGAGCACTACACAAAAAAAAACCTGTCAACTCATTGTGAACAAACAAGTGTATTCTATGACAAAGATTGTTTCAGTCACTCAGTTGTATATAATATCTACAATATTATATCTACGTTATATATCTGTGTGTGAATGTCTCAACTTTAAAACTTTAGACCCTACATTACCTTACATTTCTAATCAAAATTGTCTTTATGAAAATTTAAACATAACATGAAAAAATGATACAGTGTAATTAATATATTTCCCTCGTGTTCTTTTTCTTTTTCTTTATCTTTTTTATTTATTTATTTAAATTTTCAGCTCATGGATCGTTTCTCATGTATTTGATGACATTGAACATATTGTTAATACATTGTGTATATTGTGCAGTTGTATGTCATACATTTTTTATCTCTGTATGTTTTGCAACAACAACAAAAAATAAAGAGAAAAAAAATTATAATAAAGTAGACTTTTGAGCTGTAAGCAGGTAAGCACGTCCCAGCCGGGTCCGCCACTTATTTGGTTCCCCTGGAAACATTTCCGTTGTGGTCTGTGTTATTTGCAGCACGTTTCTGTATTTGGTTGTGTTGTGAACTTTTGCAGCGCGTTTCTGTATTTGGTTGTGTTGAGTATTTGGAGCACACGTGTGTTGTGAAACTGATGAAGATGTTTTCTTAATTTGCGGGTGTTTTTTTCTATTTGCATGTGTTTTCTTCAGTTGCAGCGCGTTGAGCTCTCTCGGCCACCGTACTTATGTTTAATTATTTTGAATTATATAAAGAGTAACACAACAACATGCTTTATAAATAATTTCATTAAAAATGTGTTGCTTACCTTTATGAACTACAGGATAAGTGCAATTTTGTAGCTCACTGCCTCAATGGGGTAGGAGATGTGGTCAATAATAACGTATTGAATGACAGCAATCCTGAAAGCCCATCACCTTAAACAAATAAGAGATTACAAAATGAAAAACATCGATCATTTCAGAAAACCACTCCAAAAACAGTTGTTTAAATCTTCCTTAAACAATTTTTTCCTACTGGCCTATAAGCGTAAAAATCGTTGAAGGGGGTATTCAGCAACCAACTTTTTCTATAAACATTTTTCCTCAGACTTTAAATGTGTTTTGCCAATATTGAATACTCATGATTAATAAAAAATACTAATAAAACAAAATACAAACCCATAAGGAGCATGCAAGGGTGGTGCTTGGGATGCACAGTAACTTACATCAGCAAAGTCCTGTCAATAGACAAGAAAACAACAGAAACTATGAAACAAACTATAATAAAGTATAATAGCAGTCATGTTAAATGTAAATTAATCTTTCAAGGTCATTATTTGGGGTTTAAAGTCATATAATGTGTGTCGTGTGTGTTATGTCTGTGTGTCCTCTAAAACAAAAACAAGACAATAAAAAGTCTAACGTAAACATAACATTAACGTACCTCATTTGGCACAAAATGTGCTGTTTTCCTTGATCCAGCTGTACTGCATCTTCACACAGTCTCTTCACGTTGTATCGTCATGCCTTTTAAAACAAGTCTTTCCTTTTCTCGACGATTCATCTGGTAGCTTTTGTATGAAGCCATTAAACTGCTCCAAAAACACGAGTAACGTTACTGCCCTTCATCTTAACGGGTGCGCTCGGTACGAAATAAACCGCATCACCGACAAAATAAAAGCCAATAAACCAGTTACAACGAGGACACTAACACAAACAACCAGGGGAACTTCCACGAGTGTGAAATAAATATTTCAATGTGTGACGGCATAACATGATAAACGCGACGGCTCCGACATTCATTTGCCTACAAGCCGGGCAACTAACGTTACGTAAACAGCTTATTTGACATTTAGCTAAATATAATTTTCGTTTTTTACCACAGACGTGTAAGAATAACTTCCACGTATCCGAAATCCGACTTTAAAAAGCAACTTTGGCCGCGGGTCTTCTGCTTGTGTAATGGCGCTTGCGTCTCAAACTTTTCGCGCCGATCAGGTTCTATAACAATAATGCTAGATACTGAGAAACCACAATTGTCCAAGTAAAGGACCAGGTTTTCATTTCTGTAAAATAATATGGAAAGAAAAATTAAGTTGGGTAGAGAGGATGCCTTCCAATTATAAATACCAGTAGATCGCTTTTTTTTGCTTCAAATAAAACGTTGTAGGCCTAATGTTGTGATTTACCCGATTTGTTTGGTTAATGGCTTATAACACTTTATAACAGACCTTTTTCTCTTTTTAAAATCCTAACCCAAAGGAAAAAATGATTTTCAGTGCTCAGACTATAGAATGCATTAATTCCTAAAATGCTCTATAAAGTTCCTACAAATCCTAAAAAATAGCACCATGCTAACTCTAAGAGGTTGCTTACGCGGATCCTCCATGATAGCGTCTGTGGACTGCTTCGTTTTCTCTTCAGGAGTAATTAGAGTTATTAGATATATGCTCCAATGGCTGAAATTTTTTTAAAACACTGACTTTATTTGAGTTATTAGAATTCAGTAGTGTTAAGACTATTTTGAGGCTGTTTTGTGAAACTTCCCTGCTCCTCCCTCCATCTGAGAACACAGCAAGCACCTTAACTGCTGGTCAATGACATATGAACGGTCTTCACACCTGACAGCCATCAGTGTTTCAGCTGTGTATGTCCATGCAATTTCATGCATTCTTCTATATGTCAGTGTATGCCAAGTATGGTATTTCTGAAAAAATAGGCACTTTTCTGCATAACTTGGCTCAGGTATTGTCCGCATACATCCGGGATACCTGAAATTACACAAGAGATTACTATGGCCAAATATATCCAGCAGGTTTGACCCTTTACATGCAGTGGTGGCAAGAACGGACAGCATCATGAACCTGAACATCCATCTCTGGCCACCAATAGATCACAAAGGCATTGTTTGGTTCTCACCCGTGCGCTATGGAGACCAGCACAGATTGAAGAGCAGCAGGTGCAATCAGTGCCCAGAAAAGTTTTCAAAAGCATTGCATCCACTACAAATATTTCTATTTATTAGAATATAAAACATGTTGTAACTTCAAGGTAATGATTTCATGCAGGTTTCAATGCCATACTCCATTAATGAGAATGACATATTTATCTAAATGTGTATATCAGATGTAAAACAGTTAAAATCCTTCTCTTATGCATTTTATTGTGAAGATTTAAAGTGGTTTTCCTTCATCTGCCGTCAGTCCGTCAGCTCACCATGGGTGCCGCCAAACTGCTCTTTCTCCAGGATGTTCTTACGCACAGATTACAACTAGGCTACTCACATTACTGTAATTAAACAGCAGTCCAGGTGAAAGGCACAGGACATTATGAGGTACATATGACAGTCGTTGTTATTTTTTTCCCAACTAAATAAATTTAACATATAGGCCTATTTCCAACCAAAAAAGAAAAGAAAAAAGACTCAGTTATAGAATAGCTACACAGGAGGCAGAAGATCTAGCTGGATTAATGACAATTCACAAGGAGGTGCTACAGAATTATTAATTAAAGTCCCTATGAAATCAAGATTATTATTTTTTTACTTCTATAGTTTTGCTTTTGTTAGTGGTGTTTTGTGTGTTATGTGCATGTTTTGTGGTTTTCTGTTTTAAATAAATGTAGCCATTTCAGAAATTGTGTTTAAAACAAATTTGAAAAACTATAGTAAATAGTGATATATAATTTATATTATTACTATTACACACTTTAAAAGTAGCCTACATAATGTTTCTTCACACAGTTAGATGTTTCGACTACTTATGTTTACAGTCAGATCATTAAGCCAAACATTTACATTAATATGGCATGTTAGTTGCCAAAGATTTAAAAAATATATATACTATGGTCTTAACATCTAGAAAATACGATTATTATTTACACTGACAAAAAATATGTGTGATAGCCTACCTGTAACAACAGTGAATGTTTCTGATAAAGATGAATATTAAATATTTATTGACCTCAGTCTGGGGAGTGCATATGGTTATGAACAAGAAATATAAAAACATATAAATTAAATAAAAAAAATTATAAAGACATGAACACACTTGGTGGCTGCTGTTTGTCTTGTAGCTGCAGTGTCGTGTGTCTTCTTTAATGAATAGATAATGGACTTTAGAGGTGGCTTCTGACAGAGAATGTCTAATAAGGGGGAGAACTGCCACTCTCAGTAAACTTCCGGCTTCTGACTGGTTGCAGTTCCACTCTGGTTCCATATGAGGGCGCTCACAGGACGAGTGCAGACTGAACGGAGGTCTATGGAGCTTTACCCTCAAAATCCACTTTTCTCAGGATGTCATTTTTTGTCTAGTAATTTGAATGTTGTATTCGAAAGGAGATGCAAAGAAATTACACATTGCTGGGTGTTAGATTTTTTAGAGCCACTTTGCTTTTTTTTTTTTTTTCTTATTTGCTTTAAAAGTCTTATAAAATGTCAATGACGTCATACACATCGTACGACCAGAGATACTGCTTTACGGCAATAAACAGCACTAAAAGGAAGTCTATGTTTATTTTTGTTAGGCGTGCAAATGCAAATATAATTTTTTTACAAGAGACTCATTCGTGCGAATCTGATGTTAAATGGTGGCGTTCTCAGTGGGGCGATCAAATCTTCTTTTCTCATGGTTCTCATCATTCGGCAGGTGTCGCTACTCTACTAAATAAATTTAAAGGTGACGTATTGGAATTGGTTAGCTCCAAAGAAGGTAGATGGTTACTTATGGTTGTTAAATTGGATAATTCTGTTTTTGTTTTAGGGAATTTTTATGGTCATAATTCTTCAGTTCAAGCCAAAAAAATGTCTACGGAGGTTATTCATTCTATTTCAGTTCTGTTGGGGAAATATCAAGGTGCCTTTTTGATAATGGGTGGTGATTTTAATGACGCCCCAGATGATTCTGTAGATCGTTTCCCACCTCATATGTTTTCTACTTCAAAATTTAAGTTTACTACTGCATTATGTACCAATCTTTCTTTAGTGGATGTTTGGAGATTCTTTAATTTTAATGAAAAATGTTATTCTTGGAGTAATTCTTCAAAGTCTTTACAATCAAGGATTGATCTATGGTTAATTAACCCAGAATCTGTCCAATACGTATTTGATGTTACATACTGTCATGCACCTCTTTCGGATCATAAAATGATTGTTTTGACTCTTTCTGGATCTGATAGTAAAAATAATAGTATACGAGGCCTATTGGAAATTAAATAACAACTTGCTAAGCAATGAAGGGTTTGTTACCCAGGTTCGAGAAGTAGCTCAACTAATTTTTGGAAATAAGAAAATGTCTCACGTTAAAAAATGGGAATTATTTAAGTTTAAAGTTAGACAGTCAGCTGTTTATTTTAGTAAGAAAGTTAAGAATAAAAATTTGAATAAGGAAAAGGCTCTTATGACAGAATTAGACTTCCTTTTGAAAAAAGTTAATCTTACAGAAGTAGAAAAGGTCAGATTGGAGACAATAAAAACTCAAATTGATCATATATATCTTAATATAGCAAAAGGGGCTTTCATTCGTTCTAGAGCCAAGTGGCTAGAAAAAGGGGAAAAGAATACTAGTTATTTTTTTTTCTCTAGAAAAACGAAATTATAAAAGACAAATGATCTCCTCTCTTAAAATTAATGATGTACTAACTTCAAATCCAAAATTGATTACAAATTATGTGGAATCTTTCTACTCTAAGTTATATGAATCAGTTTTTGAAACTGATAAATGTTCCGACTTTTTTGTGTCCGTTAAACAGTCTGTCTCATCTATTTCTATTCAATTTCGAGACCTTTGTGATGAAGAACTAAGGAAGCAAGAGTTGTTTACAGCTATTCATTCAATGAAAAAGAAAAAATCGCCAGGCACAGATGGTCTTTCAGTTGAATTTTATCTCTGCTTCTGGGATATTATTGAACACCCCTTACTCGAAATGTATAAGGAATGTATTGAATCAAACGAATTATCAACTACAATGAAACAGGGATTAATAACCCTTCTTCCGAAACCCGATAAAGATCAATTGATCTTGGATAATTGGCGCCCTATAACATTGTTAAATGTAGATTATAAATTGTTATCTCTTGTTTATGCAGCTCGTTTGAAAAAAGGTCTAGACGAAATAATTAATGAATGTCAAACTGGATTTATGGCTGGAAGGCACATAAGTTGGAACATTAGGCTAATTTTGGACTTATTAGACTACTCAAATTTAGTAGAATCAGAGGCTTTAATGGTTTTTTTAGACTTCCACAAAGCGTTTGATACGATTGAGCATCAGTTTATGTATAGGGCTTTTGAGTCTTTTGGTTTTGGGGAAAGATTTATTTCTATAATCAAAATGTTCCATAAAGGTATTAATAGCTCAATTAATTTATATCCAAACACCTCTAAACGATTCCCCGTCTGTAGAGGAGTGCGCCAAGGTTGTCCTATAGCCCCTTTCTTGTTCCTCATTGTAGTTGAGTTTCTTTCCATAAAAGTCTTGAATTCTCCAAATATTCAAGGACTTACCATCTTCAATAAACAGCTTAGACTAACTCAGCTTGCGGATGATACTGTTCTTTTTTTGAAAGATAAAGCACAGTTGCCTGCAGTATTGCAGCTAGTAGGTACATTTTCTGATGCCTCAGGATTAAAGTTAAATGTAAATAAATGTGAAATAATGTGTCTCTATGACTCAAAAGAAAAAAGTATATGTAATATTCCAGTAAAAAACAAGGTTAAGTATTTAGGAATAAATGTTACAAAAGATACAGTGGAAAGACAAGAATTAAATTTTTCCCCCAAACTTAAAAAAACTCAAAATATCTTTAATAACTGGCTTCAAAGAGACTTGACTATCATAGGCAGAGTCCTATTAACAAAAGCAGAAGGGGTTTCTAGATTTGTTTATCCAGCTTTATCTCTTGCTGTTCAAGATTCAATTTGTAAAAAAATCAATGAGTTATTTACTAAATTTGTTTGGAGGAATAAACATCATCATTTAAGAAAGGAGGTTCTTCATGGTCCAAGAAATGAAGGTGGTTTTGAGCTTTTGGATTTTTTCGATTTAAATTATACTTTCAAAGTAAAATGGCTCAGAAACTGTCTCCTTAAATCAGACTCAATATGGTTTTTTATTCCATATAATATTTTTAAAAAGATTGGAGGTTTAAATTTTTTGTTAGTATGTGATTACTCTATTAGCAAACTGCCTGTGACATTATCCAATTTCTACCAACAAGCTCTTAAGGCCTGGAAGTTATGTTATGTACATAACTTTTCCCCACATAAAGCAATCTTGTGGAATAATGCTTATATTACAGTAAACCGGAAATCTCTTTATTTACAGAGTTGGAAAGACAAAGGAATTTACTTCTTATCTGACCTTTTAGATCAGTCAGCTCAGTTTCTTTCTTATGAAAATTTCATGAATAAGTGGGCATTTCCTATTAAATATAAAGACTATTACTCTGTCATAAAAGCCATTCCTACTGGTTTAATGATGTTAATGAGAAGTCATATGATGTCCTTTAACATATGTAGAATTGATCCCACTCTTTATTTAAATGGTGTGGACATTACCGGTAAAAAGTGCTCAAATAAATTCATTAGAAATATATTTTATAAAAATAGATCTGTTCAGCCTAGAGGGAAATTTTTCTGGAATATTTGCTTCTCAGAGATTATCTGGAAAAAAGCTTGGTTACTTCCCTTTCGGTTTTGTATATTTAACAAAATTCGTGTAGTACATTTGAACATTCTTCATAATATTTATGTTAGTAATTATACTTTATCAAAATTTATGGATATTGACGAAAATTGTACTTTTTGTTTGGATCAGCCAGAAAAAATTATACATCTTTTCTTTGAATGTTATCATTCTAAAAAATTTTGGGATGATCTTTCTAGTCACTTTCAACAGAAATCTGGTCATAATTGTGAACTTGCATCCAAAGATGTTATTATTTATTTTGATTCGAAAATTGCTTCTGTTCATTTTATGATGAATCTTATGATATTGTTAGGTAAATTTCATATTCATAAGTGTAAATTGAGTAACTCTAAACCGTGTCTGAAGGTTTTTTTGTGTGAATTTGAATTGTATATTGAGTCTCTCAAATGTATTGATAACCAAAAATGTTGTGATACAATTATATTTGCTAAAGAATTGAAGTTAATTGAAAATTGATTTAATATATGTTGTTGTTTTCTTTAAGTATAGCCTACCAATGATTGGTTTCTATATTTATAACAAATTGGTTTATCCCCTTTCATGTTTTTTTCTTTTTTTCTTTTTCTTTTTTCTATTCTGGAATTTGTAGTTATCTTTTTGGATGTCATGTTAGTGTGTTTTTTGATGTTTGTTATGTCTAATGTCTAATAAAAAAAAAAAAATAAAAAAAAAAAAAATAAAAAAAAAAAATAAAAAAAAAAACTGCTTTACGGCAATCCTTCAGTCACTTTGGTGCTTTCGCGCTCTGCACTTTCTTTTCTCTCGAGGCATGACAACACCGCTGACACAGGTAAATACTTTTTTACAGTCTATGGTAAATACACGTGCTTGAAGAGTTTTTGCTAGAAGACATTCTGGTCCCGCTTCGGATGCCACGATGCCACCAAGCGGTATTTCTGGTCGTAATCAGTCCTTCACTGACCAATCAGCGTTCATTAGCAGAATGCTAGCGTGTTATGGGCAACAACAACTCAACCTGTAAGAAATCGAAAGGACATAAGTACTCGTTCATTCAACTTTCGACCTATAACCCATGTTGAACTTGCCAAACCTACAATCAAATCTGAGATTTCTCAACGGCAATCGGCTGAAAGAGACAAATTTAGCCGTCTAGCTCCATAGACTCCCATTCATTTTGCACTCATGGGCGATCGCCCCCAGTGGAACTCTGGTGGAACTACAACCAAAATTCGGTACAATAGGGAGTGGCCAGGCTAGACGGGCTCTGCTTCTGTTCTTATCTGTGAGAGATGTCTGCTGTTCAGAAAGAAGACAGAATGAATCCCAGTAAAAGTATAAGTAGACCTACTCCTTTATATCCATGATTATATGATGTATACATATATTTTTAGGCAATGATATGTATAATGATTTTTATACTAATACTATATAAACTTTTTATTGTTATTGTTTACAATAGGATAATTATTATTTCGAACAATCGCACCTAACCAATTAGTGAGAAGTTATGGGCCATCATGCCACGCCCATTTTAGTTTTGGCATCTTCTTCTCGTTTATTCTATTTCTAAAATGATCCTCCTCTTCAGCTGCACATCACGTGACAATATCTTCCGGTTCATGCTGCGGTTCCGTAACGTGTCGTCACTGGGCATGTACCGCTGTTGGTCGGGGCATCATGGCGGTGCCGTGGAGCCTGTGCTGGAGGAGCAGTGCAGGAGCTGCTGTAGTACTGGACTGGTGCTGTGGGCTCAGCAGAAGAGCTTTTACACACACGTCTTCAGCAAGCAGAGGAACCGCGTCTTCCTCCGCTGTGACACAGGTAGCGCGATCACACTGATGATGATGATGAAGGTCACCGGTGTGAGCCAATGAATGACAGATCATGATCGCATTAGGTTTGAGATGAGGATGAGTCCGAATGTCTTGCGCTGAATAGTGTAGAAAGTCTTAGATCAGATGATTGCAGGCGTTTGTAAAGAACTCCTGCCGGAACTGTATGTTAAAGGTCAAGAACCCATGCATTAGATACTCACTGCACAGTATGCATGCCATTCAATGTCACTGGTGCTCAAGAATGCTGCACAGGAAGTTTTGTGCTGTGCTTGTGTAAGTTGTGTAGGCAAATGTTAAGACACACTATATCCTGAGCACAGTTTGTACTCTTGTTTTGATGGGTGTTGCACAACTTTCAGCTTTATATGATATGGTATTTATGTTTTTTTTTCAGGTTTTATTCCGGCAGGGTCCTGTACATAATTTTAACAAACCAATCATCCTTGCAAGGTATGTCAATGTCATCGATTATAAATGTGCACTACTAGTTAGTACAAATGTGTATAGGTATACTGGGGCTAGTTGTCACACAGGGAAGGTGGTAACATGGACTATAATAAAACACTCTTAGGGTCAAAGTCTAGTTGCATAATGTTATGAGTATTACTTATGACAGTTTCAGTTAGCCAAAACAGTTTTTTTTTTGTATAAAATTATTGAAACAAATCTATTTAGTTCAGAAGTTTGAGGTTAACAGGATATATATATATATATATATATATATATATATATATATATATATATTATATATATATTTCTCTTTAAATACATACATAGTTTTAGTTACAGTTAATACATTTAAAATGTTACAAAATATTTGTTTCATAATCATGTTTCCAAAAAAAAATAAAAAAAAATAAAGCAGCACAACATTTCAATATTGATAGTAATTCAAAATGTTTCTTGAGCAGCAAATCAGCATATTCATTATTTTCTGAAGGATCATGTGACAGAAGACTGGAGTAATTACATTAATTACATTCTACTTAGATATATTAATTTATTATAAATATATTTACATTTAAAAATATATTAAAGTAGAAAAAGGTTATACTTAAAATAACTTCATATTATTATTAGGGCTGGGACTTGATTAAAAAAATGAATCTATTTAATTAGAGGCTTTGTAATTAATTAATCGAAGTTAATCGCATTTTAATTGCATATAAATATTTGACCTGAGAACAGTGAGAAGTAATTTTTTTCACATGGATTTTTAGTATACCATTGAATAATGACTGAATACATAAACTTAAGCAACAAAATACTGTTTATTTTTGTTCAACCAAGTCCAGCAGACCAGTGCTATTTTTGCCATTAAGTGTAACGTTAGCAATAGACGTCCGAATTCCTTGTTGCACAGCTTGCACACAACCACGCTCTTATCGACGCTTCCATCCGTTCGTTTTTTATAACAAAATGTCCCATCCACGTGGCCAACCAAAGCGGTCTCGTCAGCTTCTTTGTTCATGTTCACTGTGGTTTGTTGTTGTCTGAAGTTATCAAGTTATGAACGCTATTGGTGCTCCAGTATAATCGGTCCGCCTAAACTCATCCAGTGAGAAACATTCCGCGGTGCAAAAATAAGTGTGATTAAAATGCGTTAAAAAAAATGTACGCGTTATTTTTGGTGTAATTAATTAATCTTAATTAGAGTCCCGGCTCTAATTATTATATACATTTTCTCCCTCCATATATATATATATATATATATATATATATATATAGATTTTTTAATATTTATATATATATATGGTGAAACTCGAAAGATTTGAATATCGTGCAAAAGTGAATTTATTTCAGTAATTCAACTTAAAAGGTGAAACTAATATATTATATAGACTCATTACATGCAAAGTGCACTTTTGCACGATATTAAAATTTTTCGAGTTTCACCTGTATATACATTCCAGCCAAAAAAAATGCAGTTGTGTAAATGGGTATAAACATTACATATAAATTATGTGCTGGACAACGATTAGTTGCGATTAATTGCATCCAAGATAAAAAAGTTTGTGTACATATATTACATAATATATGTGTGTGTACTGTGTTTCATTATTTTGTATATATAAATACACACATATGCATGTATATATTTAATAAATATTTGCATGTATATACTGTTTATATATTTATACATAATTTATATTATATATATATATATATAAATATTTTATTTATAAATAATGAATTTTTCTTAAATATATACATGTATGTGTGTGTATTTATATATATATATATATATATATATATATATATATATATATATATATATATATATATATATATATATAATATACACACAAAATAATTATACACAGTACACACACATATATTATGTGTAAACAAACTTTTATTTTGGATTAGATTATTTGCGATTAATCGTTGCCCAGCACTAATAAAAATATATTTAAATGGTGATTTGGTCAAATGTATTTATACTAACCTTTTCAAAGTTGCAAAGCCGTTAAACAGACTACATTTTAAGTACATACCTAATTTACATACATTACATATGTATAATTTGTAATTTTATGTACATTACATCATTTTATTTGTACACTTTAAATACATTAAATATATTGAATTTCAAAAATAAACCAAACCTAAGTGTCACTTTGTCAACTAGCCCTGCTCTCCCTTATTTATAGATTCATTCATACATGCACATCGTTTTGTTTTTTGTTAATAACTAGAAACATGTTTTTTTTATTGTGTTTATTGAATCTTTTTTGCATGTTTGTGTCTCAGGCACAGGTTTAGATGTCTGTACTCAACACCACGGGTCTGCTGCAGTATACACAGTGACGCAAAGTTAAAAGATCCTTTCTCGCTTGCACAAAAGGACTTGCAAGATCTATATGAAGACATAAAAAAGGTACAGCAAGAATACTGCATAGTACTACATAGCTTTCACCACTAAACAGTGTTTTTCTTGTCCACTGTTGTTTTATGAAGTATTATATTTAGTAATTAGTAATGCCCAAACACTTTCCACCACTTCTCTGGGATGTTTTATGCTATTATGTACTCAAACTGACCTTCTTTAATGTCTGTTCAGCAGCTGCTCGTCTCTAAAGCAGAGCTCAAAGCACTCTGTGATTATTACTTTGATGGGAAGGGAAAAGCTTTTCGACCAATGATTGTGATCTTGATGGCTCGAGCTTGTAACGTCCACAGCAATAAAGAGGGGTGAGAAAGCACTTCAGTGCTGTGTGTGTATTTTTAATGTGATGCATCCGTCGGTGTTAATAAGGCACATCTGATGTCCTCAGGGTTTTGCTGCCGGCGCAGCGCTCTATCGCTATGATCTCTGAGATGATCCACACTGCCAGCCTGGTGCACGATGACGTTATCGATGACTCGGACACAAGACGTGGGAAAAACACCATTAATAAATTGTGGGGGGAGAAAAAAGTGAGTAACTCATCTGATTATAAAACAGATCGGTGGTTTTCAGTTGGTGGGTTGCACATTGTTACGGTCTAATTTGAAACCTGAAGGAAAATCAGTTGAGAACTATGGAAGCTTGTTTCTGCCAGGGAATAAAAAAACAAACATATTTGCTACTTATTATCTCACAATTCTGACTATTTCTTGCAATTGACAGTTTATATCTCAGAATTCCGACTTTTCCCCCTCAAATTTGCAAGTTTATATTTTGCAATTTGGACTTTATAGCTCACAATTCTGAGAAAAAGTTGTAATTCGGAGATGTAAAGTCGCAATTCTAAGAGGCGCAGTCCTGAGAAGCACAGTCGCAACTCTGATAAATATTTCCAATTCTGAGATATAAAGTCGCAATTCAGAGTGGCAATGTCGCAATTCACCCTTCGCAAGGAGTTTGATTGACAGGCCATCTGACCAATCATAATCCGCCATCCACGACAAAGCAGTCAGGAGAGTTAGTAGATTATTGTCGGTGGATTTTTTGTCAGCGTCCCCTTTTTGCTCCGCAATGTATTTTTCACTGCTTGAGAACATGATGTGTGGCGTGAGACCGGCATGGCTTGTCGGACATAGCAACAGTAACTAAAGCGGTCTTTGCGAACGTTAAATTCTGAGAGACACAGTCGCAATTATAAGAAGCGCAGTCACAACTCCGAGAGGCGCAGTCACAATTCAATTTAGAGAATAAAAGTCAGACTTTTTTTCTTCAATTGCAAGTTTAAATCTCTCAATTCTTAGAAAAGTCAGAATTGCAAGATCTAAACTTGCAATTTTGACTTTTTTCTTGTAATTGCGAGTTTATATCCCACAATTTTGACTATAAGTCACAATTGTGTGTTTACATCTCACAGTTTTTTCCTCAGAATTGTGAGATATAAACTCGCAGTTGCGAGAAAAAGGTCCGAATTGTCAGAAAAAGTTGCAATTACCTTTATTTATTTTTATTTCCTGGCAGAAAACAAGCTTCCATATATATATATATATTTTTTTTTTTTCTATGGAAAAGAACAATATTTTAATTTAATGTTGTTATTAAATGAAAATAAACAATAATATTTCCATCTGAAACTGTTAGGCTATCCTGGCTGGAGATTTCATTCTGTCTGCAGCCTCCATGGCATTAGCACGTATTGGGAACAATACAGTAGTTTCTGTGCTGTCACAAGTTATAGAAGACCTTGTACGAGGTAAGTCTCTCTAGTAGGGGTGCACCGCACGGTATTGACAAAATGTGATATTGCGATATCGATAATGAATATTGCGATATCGATATTAATTTCGATATTTAAATTCCGATCGCTCAAACCACTTCTGGAGGTCTGGGCCGCATTCCAGACGAAACTGGACAAGTGCATCTGGTTGTTGAAACCACATGTAAATTATACTCCAAACAAAAATGCAAAAATTTTAATGTGTGAGAGCGTGTTATAGGCTATATGTCATGTTATAGCCAGATATGACGACACTACTCCAGCGCACATCACCGCATCGATTCATCAAGCCAACGTGCAAACTATCGCGAATCAAAGTGAAAGTAAGTCGCAGACACTCAACACACAATCATCTTCATTAAAAGTAAAGAAATGAAATTATCTTACCAGTGCTGTTGCCGCTCTCTCTTATTGCGGTCTTTGATTTCGAAATTTTAGCTGACGATCAATAAAATGCAGCTCATAACTGTTGCTTTCGGTGACGTGAACTCCATTAAATCTGCATATATCACGCGGGAATTGAAGATCGGATTTATATCCGTTTTGCAAAAACACATTTATGTGACCAGGTGTACATGGAATCGTTTTGATAAATCAGAGAGCTATCCGATCTGAGAAAACACATGAAGCGGACAGGTGGCCTGATGTTTATACTTGTGTGCTGGTGTGTGTGTGGGGACTGTGTGGCAGAGCGAGGGAGAAGTGAGAGAGTGACGGCGATTAGCTTTGGAGCGAGTAGCGACTAGTCATATTGAGAGAAACAAAGTGTCTTCTTTCTGACACAGTGGGAAATCTGTAATATGAAAAGTTAACCTCTCCTTGATTGCATGTTGTTTATGGAGAAGGAGCACCAGGAAATGAGTCGGGGGAAATGCAACGCTACCAAGCAAAGTGTATTTTTCGAGAGGTGCATGTCGGACGCATGATAAACAAAATATCGCGAATTATCGTGAGACTTTCGATATAATATCGGGCAACGTGATATCGCGATAACGATATTGATTCGATATATCGTGCACCCCTACTCTCTAGATTTATGCATGAGACTTGTTTTATACAGTGGACCTGCTAATTATGTTTTTCATTGATAAATTCCAGGTGAATTCATGCAGCTAGGATCTAAAGAGAATGAAAACGAGAGATTCAAGCACTACCTTGAGAAAACCTTCAAGAAGACTGCAAGTCTCATTGCAAACAGTTGTAAGGCAGTATGTACGTTCCGTTTTAACAATAATAAGATGATGTTCAGAGCTGAGAGAGAAGTTGAACACCAGCATTGTTTCTTTTGAATTTTAGGTGTCAATTTTGGTGAATTCTGATCCTGAGGTGCATGAGATAGCATATCAATATGGACGAAACGTTGGCATTGCATTCCAGGTCATTTTTTCATTTATTTGTGAAATGTTATTTTCACTTGGTTTAAATAGCATCTAGTCTATCACTATTTACACTTGCTATAATAGCATTATTGCTATTTGACTTTATTTTCCTATCTACACTGTGTAAATATCACCAAGTTAACAATGGTTCTTTTGTTGCAGTAACAAATGCATGAAGTTATTGTAGTTAATTATTAATTATAACAGAAACTTCAGCAGTTATGCACCAGAATGAAAATTCTGGGCCGAAACTGAAAATTCACGATACACTCTGCAAAATTTTCATTTTCATTCAGCCGAAACCTGAAGATTTTATTTTATTTAAATTTAATCCGATTTTTTTACATAATGAACTCAAATAAAACTGAGTTGTACAAATATTTAAATTGTACATAAGGCGGTTTTTATATCAAATTTTTAATAAATTAAATAGTTTCTACTCAAATTTTCTGGTGAAATATAAACATTCAAATGATTGTAATTTCTTTTCATGACAGATTTATTTAATATATTTACATATATTAAAATAATGAAGACAAAAGGTTAAAGGGGTCATGACATGAGAAACCAAATTTGCCTTGATCTTTTGGTATATAAGAGGTCTTTGTACCATTAAAACGTCCTGCAAGTTTCATAGCTTAAGACGTCCTCCCCATTATAAACGAATCATTTATTTAATCAAGCTCTAAATACAGCTCGTTCTGGATCCATGGCAAGAAGTGACGTCACGGTACGAAGTGACGTACCAGCGTTTGCATATGACCGCCTCCAGCACAAGACAACTACGCTTTAAGCGCAAGGCAAATACGCTCATTTCGTATCGTTGTCGCGCCCGCGCGCCGCGCGCCTCACAAGTGTTCAGTCGACGGACAGCGAGTGGGTCTGTGTACAGGGAAATTACGATGACGCAGATGTGCTGTTCCTGGCTGTGGACAAACAACATCTTTGAATACGCTGCGAAAGATCCAGTCGTCAGGAGAAAATGGATGCACTTTATTTTTTGCGGACGTCTCAGTCACGGCAGTGTTAGTTTAAGCGTTTGTTCTATACATTTGAAGGATGACTGTTTTGAGAACAAATCCCAAAATGATGCTGCCTTTGCCAGAAAACTGTCGCTCAAAGATAAGTCCTTGCCGACTATTCTGGGCTCAACAACGACGACGCAAACTGTAAGTAATGTGTTTAAAACTTTAAACTACTTTTTAAATACGCTGAATCCGCACAGGTTCTGGCTGGGGGCGTTAATAATTGATGCATGCACTGACGTTAGCCAATCATAACAGTGGGCGTTAACACTGAACTCTTAAAGGGGAAACCCCCCCAAAACAGACTGAATCAGAGGATGAGAAACAGGGTGGGGAAAGGTCATAAATCACTACATTTTAAAAAAATTTTGTAAAAAAAACTATAGTAATACTATATTTGCACCTAAGGGAACATAATAATAAAATAAAAAAAACCCATGTCATGACCCCTTTAAGTCAAATATATTTAATATGTAATTCAGTGCATCCATGTAGAAAAATGCTGCTCTCTAGAGTTCTTTTTTTTTAGCTAACTCTTGAGCTATTGCCGAACTTACATTTATTGTTTGAATTTCATGATAAAATTGACAGAATTTGAAAATCGAGAATCTGAAAATTGCGGTTTTCGGCTAAAAATCGTCTGGATCTTCCAGTTAAAGCTGCAGCGTGTCATTTCTTTCACTAGCAACTCTAGAAATAAAGGCGAATAAGTCTCAACACTTCACGCTGTCATTTCTCGGTCAAACAGCTAGTCAGGTAGATTTCAGTTCTGTTAATAGTACAAAAATGTTACGCTGCAACTTTAAGCAGTAAAAATATGGGCCAAACTTTTAGGTTTAATAAATCTGTGTTGTTATAGTTGAATTCTTTCATTACAAATGATTAATTACAGGTCACATTGGTTTTATCTTGAATTATTATGTTTAAAGTCGGGTAAAATAGAACTTGGTTGTCTTTTTCAGCTTGTGGATGACATTCTGGACTTCACGTCCTGTGCCAACCGCCTGGGGAAGCCGTCAGCTGCCGATCTCAAACTGGGTCTGGCCACCGGGCCCGTTCTGTTTGCTTGCCAACAGGTACGACAGCTGAACGCATCTGTGCGCTCACAATATGATGTCACGTCCCTGAAGTACAGAAAGGGGAATCTGGTCTAATGGTTGACTTGGTTTATTACAGTCATAAACTTAATTGTAAAACAGTGTGTATTTTCTAAAGATCTCCCAACCAGTTTCACTCTTTTATCTCTGTTTAGTTTCCTGAGCTGCATGCAATGATAATGAGGCGCTTCAGCACTGATGGAGATGTGGATCGAGCCTGGCAATATGTCCTGAAGGTGAGGAGGATTTGTGTGAATCTCATGAAAACATGTCCAGGGGCTGGTTGCATAAAACACTAAGACTAGTCTTAACAAGAGTCATCCAATTTTTTTTCTTTTAGACTGTTTATACAAGTCTGTTACATAAAACGTAGATTTGTCTAATTTGATACCAAAAAGTAAGACTCGATTACCCCGTACTAACTGCCAGTTGGTCATACTATTTCTTAAGACACAGTCTTGTGGAACTTAATGGCTGTGTTTATGCAACTGGCCCCAGGTCACATTTCTATGGAGACTTGTTTCCGCCACGGAATAAAAATGTTTTAAAGAAAGTTTTCTCACAATTGCGAGTTTACATCTCGCAATTCTGAGGGGAAAAAAAGTCAGAATTGACCGTTCGCAAAACCCCGACCTCGAACGGTTCTCGTCCAATCCTAGCTCAGCAACTGTAACTAAGGAGAAGGACCTCTGTCAAACATTGCGATTTCAGCAAGATAGTGAAACGATGCGCTTATGGCAGTGAGGTCTGCACGAGCTTAAAACTTAAGCCCGAACCCGGCCCGTACCCGAAATAATTTAACCTGACCCGACCCGACCCGAACATTACGCTTATATTTTAAGCCCGACCCGAGGTCTGGTTCTCACCTTTTTATTTTATTTATTTTTTCACATGCTGTATTTTATGATTGCTTTCAACTATAATTAAAAAATAGGCTACGTGTACAAACACCGTTCCACTACGGCACTGCGGCCCCTCATCAGTCAGCAAACGAGAGAAAAAAAGAGAAAAAGCACGGACTTACTAATTACAAAACTTTGATGTGGTTGAACAGTAACACAGTCACAAATTCCTCTGGAACTCAAACATTAAACTTCAAAACAAAGTTTGCGCAGTTGCACAACTATTTACACAAATATATCCTTCTCAGTAGGCTATGAGTTATGAATGAAGAGAACAGCATCGAGAGTTGATGGTTTCAGCGCGTCCTCTGATTGCAGTGTTGTGACTGAAATAACGCGCGCGGGGGGCACATGCGCAAAACAGTTTTGTAAAATGATATATGATCAAATAAAAATGATTGATATATAATTTTACAAAACTGTTTTGTGCATGTGCCCCCGTGCGCTATTCTGTCTATACTTTCTGTCGTGCTCTGGAGGATATGTCTGCTGCGTTACCCCAAAACCAATCACTTAATGTATGGAGCTCAACTCAGCCATTTGTCTGGTTCTCAATTGTTTGACGGGCGTAGTAACAATAACTAAGGGGCGTGGCTTTTGCTAACGGTCAATTGTGAGATAAAAAGACGTTTTAATTTTTTACATTTTTATTCCAAGGCGGAAAGAAACTTCCATACATTTCATCCCAATATTACAAGGAGAAAAGGTAGTAAATCAAACCTGTTCGAATTGTATGATATTTTTATATTGTGACATTTTGTATGACAGTTTCCCCCCAAAAGTCTCATTAATGCTAACAAATGGTTTACTTTAGCGTTTTTTTGTTATTCTTCTTGAGCTCATTACTGTAATACTGTCATTTTGACCATATTCAGAATCAATGATGCAAACTTCTCGCCTTGCCACCAAGTAGGTCATTTGTGTAGATCTGATGGGTTTTTAAAATTGCTTTCAAACAGTCCTGCGTGTATTTGTGTGTGTGCGCGCCGGTTTCTAATTATAAAGGTTTTTATACAACGTGTTTTTGCAGCGTTGGATACTGTAGCCAATCACAGGCATGTCTGTTGAAAGCAATGGCCAAGAAGAGCTGTTTACAGTATGTTAGTCAGAATCTGCTCAATATCCCTCAAAACACTGTTAAAGTTAGTTCTACACCCTTGCAAATCATCTCATTATAACAAAGCGTAGACATTATGTAAATAAGAGATTTAAATATAATTTTTACAAAATAATTTTGAGACTGCAGAAGTCATTAAAAGTTGAATTTTAAGTTGAATTTGGGGAAACCACTTGAAACGTTTGTTGTGTTGAGCTATTTCTATAACTTTTGTTTGTTTTGTTCATTGCAAACAGCTGAAAGTCTTTGCAAATTTTCCAAATAAACTTGATTTGCAATAAAGGGAGCGTGGGTGGGTTTGGTTTAATATTTAAAAACATAATTTAATGATTTCAATATTTAAAATGTTATGCAATCAAGGGGAACCACCTTAGAGCTTTGACACAAATCAAATACTTGATAAATATCATAGTAATATGCAGTTCGCATTCTGTTTGCAGTTACATTCTGCAACTTTTTCATGCATTCTGATTCCTTCATATATTGTGTCTTTTGCAAGGCCATGCAAAATATTAATCAAAACCTTCAGTAAATTACATATATTTTATATAATACTGTATCAGAAAGTTAGTTTATTATATGTAAATATATGGCATAATGTATGGAAATAAATATTTATGAATAGATATTTAGAGATTCAGTTTTTCTGTATATTGTACTTCGAGTATACATAGCAAAAATAAATCTAGTGAAGGATGCACCAAAGAAGCTTCCTGAAAGAAGTTTTTTGTTCGTGCACAAAAGGTCCACTGATAAATGTATAGTAAAAGTATTTGGCCTTAAATCCGTCATAAAAAAATAGAACAAACCTTTATCTGATGATGTTTGGGGTGCTATTGTTGCAAGATAATGTATACTGAAGTGAGTTGTATTACATAGCCATAATTTGTGGTAAATATGAATTATATATGTTGTTACAATGCTCTTGTTTGGCGTAGTGTGTGAATTTAATCAGCTCAGTGACAGCAGATGAAAATGATCTATTTATACCAGTGCTAATTAATGTGTGTTGTCATTGACAAATAAATAAATACACAGTTTGTATATATTTGTATTATTATACATGCATTCATATAAGGCATGTACAATTACAATATAAATATTAAATATTTGAAATTACACAACATTTTGCAAATATGCAACATAAATAGTCCATTTGGTCTAAGCTGTCTGGATCCGACTGTTGGTTGTTGACATTGATTGCCATCCGCTGCTTTTTTTGTGGGGGTGACCTGTCCTCTCCTGCACTGTCCTGTTGAAGGAACAGACATAATCATGTAGCGCTGACCAGAATTAATGTGTTAATTAAATTAAATTAAATTAAAGTGTTTCTATATGAAAATCTATAGAAAAAATTGCTTCTACCATTTCGATATGAGGGGTCTGAATTGAAAAGGATATAATTCGCATGCGAGATTAAATTATTAAAGTATTTAGTTTTTAAATCTTCTAACCAAAGCTCTTTTCCGGGTCGGCTGGGACCTGGGCTGAAGTCTGTTCTGAGTTCTCCGGTTCGGTTGTGAAGTGGTTATCTGAGGGGCTGGATGGTTGTAGCGCCTCAGTTCTGGGGATGCCTGACTCAGACCTGCATTGTCCTGTTAAAAGAACAGATATAATCGTGAAATGCTGGGCAGGTTTAATGGGTGCTTCTTTGACTAAATCTAAGGTGTATCTTTTTTTTATCATTTTGAAATATAAAAGGATTTTAAATTGAGGACCTAGAACACATAGTAGCATAGTTAAAGGCAATGTTTACTTGTTTGAATAAAGGGACTTACAGAAGCTTCTGTGCTCCACACCCTCTTACTCCATCTGGACATGGGAGCTCCCTCGGGAGACCTGGGTGGTTGCTGTGGGGAATGCGGTGGAGCAAGTGTTTTCTGTGAGATCTTGGCAGGCGCAGGACACTCCATTTTTGGATATTCTTCTGCCTCTGCTGTTGCCCCCAGTATTCCCTCAACTTCTGCCTCTGCTGTTGCCCCCAGTGTTCCCTCAACTTCTTCCTCTGCTGCGTAGGGATCCTGAGGTTTGCGGAGGACACAAGCACTGGTGCATTTTGCACATGTTGCCTCAGCAGCTCAGGGTTTTTAGGATCTGTCCTCTCTGAGATCTTGTCAATGACAGATGCTCCCTGTGCATAACACACAGGCACTATCTCAGGCTCAGGGATCTTTCGTTTTTGCCTCTTTGAGATGTTGTCAGGCACGGGTGGTCCCTTCAGAAAAGCTTGAGTCTTCTGCTGCTGCAGCTCCTGTCTTGCTGGCTCAGGCATCTTTAGTTTTGGCCTAGCTTCAATCTTGTCCTGCATGGGTGCTCCATGAGAGGAACATGTGACCACCTTTGAGCCAGCCACTGGTTCCCTCTGTAGAGACTGGATGGGGATGGGCGTTTCCAAAGAGGCCTTTTTCAGGTGTCTGGTCAAATGCTCAGGAATCCTGAGTCTTCCTCTTTTGGGCTCAGGTGCTTCCTTTGGGGATGCAGCAGGTACAGATGCTATCTGTGGCTTTTGCTGCCTCCACTTTCTCCTCTGGTCTGTGGCCATTGTTCCATCAGAAAAACTTGAGTGCTGAGCTTTCTCCGATGCGTCACTGAAGACCAGGGATGAGGTGAGGTCTTCTTTTTTAGCACTGGGAGAGTTCTGCTGGGACCTGACGAGCATACATTCTCCCTGTGTGGACCCGTCAGGCACATGTGCTTTTCGGTGTCTGCTGCCTCCAAGGCTTCGTGGTCTTCAGTTCTCCCTCCTCATATTTCCCAGGCCTCCTCTTTCTCCACTGCCCTGTGGTCTTAGGATGCATTACTGAAAACCAGGGATGAGGTGAGGTCCCCCTTCTCAAATCTGGCGTGCACAGGTGCTCCAGCCTGTGTGGATCTGGTGGGCACAGGTGCTTCAGCCTGTGTGGATCTGGTGGGCACAGGTGCTTCAGCCTGTGTGGATCTGGTGGGCACAGGTGCTTCAGCCTGTGTGGATCTGGTGGGCACAGGTGCTTCAGCCTGTGTGGATCTGGTGGGCACAGGTGCTCCAGCCTGTGTGGATCTGGTGGGCACAGGTGCTTCAGCCTGTGTGGATCTAGTGTGCACAGGTGCTTCAGCCTGTGTGGATCTGGTGGGCACAGGTGCTTCAGCCTGTGTGGATCTGGTGGGCACAGGTGCTCCAGCCTGTGTGGATCTGGTGGGCACAGGTGCTTCAGCCTGTGTGGATCTGGTGGGCACAGGTGCTTCAGCCTGTGTGGATCTGGTGGGCACAGGTGCTTCAGCCTGTGTGGATCTGGTGGGCACAGGTGCTTCAGCCTGTGTGGATCTGGCGGGCACAGGTGCTTCAGCCTGTGTGGATCTGGTGGGCACAGGTTCTCCCTGTGTGGATCTGGCCGGCACAGGTGCTCCCTGTGTGGATCTGGCCGGCACAGGTGCTCCCTGTGTGGATCTGGCCGGCACAGGTGCTCCCTGTGTGGATCTGGCCGGCAACAGGTGCTCCCTGTGTGGATCTGGAAGAAAAGCGTGCGTCCTGCGTGGATCTGGCCGGCACAGGTGCTCCCTGCGTGGATCTGGCCGGCACAGGTGCTCCCTGTGTGGATCTGGAAGAAAAGCGTGCGTCCTGTGTGGATCTGGCCGGCACAGGTGCTCCCTGTGGGGACCTGGAAGAAAAGCGTGCGTCCTGCGTGGATCTGGCCGGCACAGGTGCTCCCTGTGTGGATCTAGTGTGCACAGGTGCTCCCTGCGTGGATCTGGCCGGCACAGGTGCTCCCTGCGTGGATCTGGCCGGCACAGGTGCTCCCTGTGTGGATCTGGTGGTCACAGGTGCTCCCTGCGTGGATCTGGCCGGCACAGGTGCTCCCTGTGTGGATCTGGCCGGCACAGGTGCTCCCTGTGTGGATCTGGCCGGCACAGGTGCTCCCTGCGTGGATCTGGCCGGCACAGGTGCCTCCCTGTGTGGATCTGGTGGTCACAGGTGCCCCAGCCTGTGTGGATCTGGTGGGGCACAGGTGCTCCCTGTGTGGATCTAGTGTGCACAGGTGCTCCCTGTGTGGACCTGGAAGAAAAGCGTGCGTCCTGCGTCGTCTTCTGCCTCCACTGTGGTGTAGTCTTCCATGTTGTATCTGAGAAGCCTCTGTTGTGCTGGGAATAAGCCTTCTCAGATGCATTACTGAAGACCGGGGATGTGGGGCATGATGTTTCTGCTGCCTCCGCTGTTTCCCCCACTGGCCTGAGATGAGGTCCCCATACTCAGGATCCTCAGATATGGGGTCTGAAACTTCCATAATCGCCCACCACCGTCCTGCAGCAAGGGCCGTAGTGAGCTCATCCGAGAATTCAGATGAGGACTGCTCTGCACTCTCAAAATGGTGGGCATGCTTGACAAGGTCATATTGATGTTGGATATGATGTGGAAAATGAACTAGAAGTGAACAATAATACTTATATCTGTGAAACACTATGAAAGAAAGAGAAAGGGAAGAGATGATATGAGTAAACACACAGTACAAGAACCTGAAAGCTTGTTGCCTTAAGCCCAACGTATATTTATGTCGTCCGCATTCTGCAATTTTTGTCATCTTAAGTTCCACGGACATCCGTGTGTAGACCAATTTTTGTGTTCGCACTAATGGTGAGTGCACAACAACGCATATACTAATCAATCAAATTTGCCTCGACAACTGGGTATAATAAAAAAATTACTATATACATTTACATTATGTGCATCTGAGTTATGCACAGGGAAATTGCTAAAAATAATAATGAACTTTTTTTAGCTTCATTGTTCATTTTAAATACATTTTAAGGAGGCTCTCAGCCTCCCTTGCCTCTTCTGATGGATTGCCACTGGGCATACACTGTATACATTTATATATATATATATATATATTATTATTATTATTATATATTTTTTTTAATTAAAGACCCGGTATACTTGATTTTCCGCGTTCCGCTCTATCCGCACAGTTGTGTCCGCACAGCTATTCGTTGATGGACCAGTTTGACACCGCACAATTTCTTATTTATACTCTACCAGATGTCAATGAGCAGTACAGAGTCGTGTCAACATTATTCTGTCTTAACAATCACCCTGTGTAATACACTAATAGCTGTGCGGACACGACTGTGCGCGAGATGGAGTGGAACACGGAAAATCAAGTAGCCTACACCCAGGTCTTTAATTTAAAAAAATAAAAAATAAATAAATAAATATATATATATATATATAGTTAATTGTTAAAAAAAGTTAATTGTTATTTTTATCAATTTCCCTATGTGCATAACTCAGATGCACATAATGTAAATGTATATAGTATTTGTTTTATTATGCCCGGTTGTCGAGGCAAAATTTGATTGATTACACGAATCAGCTTAAGGCCAATACGCTTTCAGTATCAATTCAGTGTGTCATCAGAAGTCAATGAAATATAAATTTACTACAATTATATATATATATATTAGGGGTGTGCAAAGCAGCCGATATTTGTATCTGTATTTGTATTTATTGAGGGGGGGGGAAAGTATTTGTATTCGAGTAAAATTCCTTTTTTTTTTTGCGTTACACTTCTAATTTAAACAAGGAACGTCATTGAAAAGAAAATAACATAACAGCCATTACCTCATCCATGGTTAAACAACAACTAATAAAATACCATTGTGAACATTATGAAGCCTACAGCCTACATCTTGCTGTCTGCAAAAGACAGAGTAACTTAAACGTACCATATAACTCCCACACGTGCATAAAATTCGACACAACTACACAAGCATTTTTAACCTTTTTAACCGAACGTTAACGTTACTCTGTCAACAGCCTATTGTCTAAATTACCGCGCTAAACAGAGCTAACGTTACGTAAACAGAGCGAACATGAGCGCACCCGACTCCAGACGTCAATAATGCAGCGTAATGGATTAATCTCCCGATCAAACTCCGCTTCTCGAAAGTTATAAACTGCCTCAGGAACCCAGTTAAGGTACAAAAATCTATTCAACAAAAAATAGTGATGCAGTTAAGTGTTTTTCGCTCAGCCGAGCGCTCTCTGTTGCTGTGTGGAGCAGCCTGTGTCCGTCACTCTCTCACTCATGATATAACGTTTTTTTTGTTCCCGAATACAAATATTTTTTTAAGTATTTGTTCAAAATAAGTATTTGTAAAAAAACACATTTGTGCCTTTCCGAATACCTTATTCGGGTTCGGCTCCACCTCTAATATATATATATATTTGATCATTATTGATTCACATATCATCCTCTCATTTCCACACAAACCGCCACTGTGTAGCCTACCATGCATATGTATTTATCTAAATGTAACTACAGCAAATCGAGACAATAACATTCCACAGTTTAAGCAGATTCTTCTGCAAATTATGAAAAGATTAAAATTCAGATCCCCAAACCCTGTAAAAAGCATACTTACACAATCGCCGACTCGCTACAAGAAGAAATAAATTCGCTGCACCTATTATATACTCACCTAACGTTCATTATGACGTGGCGATCATTATGACGTAGCATTCGACCACACGAGTTTGTGAGTGATGGGAGACCCAGGCCTCGATCACACCAGGTTTTTCAGGTTCGAAAACGCGAGGCGCACCGCACTGGCCCATCGCACATGATTTGTTTTTTTATGTTGCTAGGCAACCACCGAAACAGCTGTCATGTCAGTCAAGTAAACATCAAATCAGATTTGTATTTACTTATTTACTTTCTGTTAACATT
>JARPMJ010007434.1:0-43008 GCA_033366665.1 Phoxinus dragarum | reverse complement strand
TTTCTAGTTGAATATACAGATCAGCATAGCTTAGCGCAGATGCACAGGCACGAAGAGGAGAGGGAGCTACTCAGCCCTGCTAGAAGCATATCAACAATGCAGAATGCAAATGAAGCCATTGTTCATCAGGCTTTGGAGACAGCGCGGCAACAGAGTGAAACAGCTAAGAAACAAACAGAGCTTTTGGAGCTTTTCCTGCAGCACCATTCCCCTCAGACCTCAGCTCAGTGTTCAAGGAGGTCATCACGGCATCAGACCCCAGTACGCCAAATCTACCCAGACAGAGGAGGTGAACCACAGCCTTCCCCAGCCCTTGCTCCTCACCACCACAGAACTGAGGATCATCCAAGTGTAGCTGCAGAACTAACCCATCAGCTAGAACAAATGACACTTCCACCGTCTCTCAGCCGAGTCACTCAACCCCAGCACACGCTCGATCCACGCTATGATGTTCAGGCTATAAAGCAGGATACTGAACATGATCCACCAGCTCACCTTCAGACCAGCTATCCCAAAGGGTCACCCCAGGGCCCACAGCAGTCAGTAGGCTTGTTCAGAAATGCCTCATCACATAGCATGCTCTCGTCATACCCCATATCAGGTAATTGTAAGCCCAACGCAGCCGCACCCGGCAGCCAACACGAGAAAGGTAGGGAGCCTCAGTTGGAAAATCCACATCTGGTGCCACCTGAGCCTCATATCTATCTCCCACATGTGGCTCCTCCCAGATCGCTACATGGAAATCCAGCTCTCGATCAGATGATGCCTTTACCTGTGCACCAGTCAATACATCAGCCTCCTTATGTACCCCAACCCTTCTACCAAGGAAACCCAGCCATGTTGGCCCAATATCCCTCCACCGGGTATCAGTATGCACCCCCCAATATAGAAGGACCAACATTTCCTGACTTCACCAAGGAGGATAGGGCTCAATATGTGGAACTACGCCTTTCCCTTAGCACACTTCTGCATCCTTCTCAGTCTGAGCATTACAAGTATGCCATCTTGCTGAAGCATGTTAAGGTTCCACATGCACATCGCCTCGTGCTGGCTCATGCAGAGTCTAATATGCCCTACTCTGAAGCTCTGAAAGCACTGGATGAACGATATGGACGTCCATATCAGTTTGTGCTGAAGGAGATAGAGGACATGGAACGCCTACCCCCCATCCGAGATGATAGGGCTCTCGATGAGTTCTCCATCAGAGTGCAGTCGCTGGTCGGGATGCTGAAAGCTCTCCGAGGTGAAGGTCATGAGGAACTCCACTGCGGCTCAAATGTGAAGCGCCTTCTAAGCAGGCTTCCCAAGCACCAGCAAGAGCGATTTCGTCGTCAACAGTATAGGAAGGACCCTGATAAATTGAAGCTAACGCTCACTGATTTTTCAGAGTGGCTGAAGGGAGTAGTCAGATGCTTGGACATTGAGCCCTCACTTCATGCTCACAGTGAGAAGGACAAGAGAGAATTCAAGCAGCAGAAGTCCAAGGTCAAGATCACTACTGTTATGCATGGGACAGGCAGTTCCAGTAACCATCCAGTCAACACGCCCTCCCAAGCAGCTCATTCTGTCCGAACCCAAGGGAAGGGTAAGATATACTGCCCTTACTGCGAGGCTGAACACTACCTCAGCCAATGTGAGAGTTTCGCTAAGCTTACCAAAGCAGAGATGGTGGATTGGATTAAAGTCAAGAGAAGGTGCTGGAGATGCGGACGATCGCACCTAGCCTCTGCCTGTGACCTCAAGAAGCCATGTCGCTTTTGTAAGTCAAAACACCTTTCCGTTCTTCACGAGGTCAACCAGAGGAGTGAGAACGAGCCCACCATCACATCGACAGCAGAGACTCATTACCTGGATCAGCCAAATAGATATAGCCAGGTACTGTTAAAGATTGTCAGAGTCAATTTGCAATACCAGGATAAAGTGATTGACACGTATGCAGTGCTGGATGATGGATCTGAGAGAACCATCTTGCTTTCATCTGCAGCACGCCGCCTGGGAGTACAGGGTCAAGCAGAAGACCTCACACTCCGTACTATCCGCCAAGACATCAAGATACTGTCAGGCTCACGTGTGTCCTTTACGATCACTCCAGCTTCCCAACCAACGAAGAAGTTCTCCATTCAAGGCGCATTCACAGGTGAACACCTAGGCCTCTCTCAGTACAGCTACCCAGTTACCCAGCTCCAAAAAAGATATCGGCATCTACGAAGTCTAGCAATCCCACCCATCGATGGAGCTCAGCCAACCCTCCTGATTGGATCGGATAATGCTGATCTGATCGTTCCGATTGAACCAGTGCATCTGGGTCCCCCTGGTGGTCCTGCAGCAGTCAAGACTAAGCTCGGTTGGACACTCCAGGGTCCAGCAAAATATCTGCAGCAACAGCTTCCAACCACACAGTGCTTGTTCACCACAGTTTCCTCCCCTTCTGTTGAGCTGTTCAGTCAAGTTGAACGGTTGTGGCAGTTAGATACACTGCCTTTCAAAAGTGAGAGGTTAGTGACCAGATCCAGACAGGACAAGTACTCAGTGGACTTATTAGAGGCCGAGACCACCCGTGTAGAAGTAAACGGAGTGCATCGGTACTCTACACCCCTTCTACGAGTCCCAAATATGCCCAAGCTGCAAGTTTCAAAGGAAGTAGTGATGAAGAACCTGCGAAACACAGAGAAGAGGTTAGTACAAGACCCACTGCGTGCATCTACCTACCAGGAGGAGATCAAGAAACTGGAGATTGCTGGGTACGCCACCAAGATTGACTCCTGCGAGGTGGACTCATCAGAGGAGTCGTGGTTTCTGCCCCACCACATGGTCAAACACAATGGCAAGGAACGGATTGTTTTCAACTGCAGCTTCCAGCTTGGCAGACAAAGTCTGAATAACTACCTCCTTCCTGGTCCAGCCTTAGGACCCTCACTCCTTGGAGTCCTCCTGCGCTTCAGAGAGCATCGAGTCGCAGTAAGTGGAGACATTAAAGGGATGTTTCACCAGGTCCGCCTGCTGGACAGAGACAAGCCCTTGCTGAGGTTCCTTTGGAGAGATCTAAAGACGGACGAACAACCATCAGTATACCAGTGGGAGGTCCTGCCGTTCGGGACGACGTGCAGTCCCTGCTGCGCGATCTTTGCTCTTCAGAAACACGTCAATGAGTCAAGTCAACCAGGGGAAAATGTCCGCCACAGTGTAGAACAGTGTTTCTATGTCGATAACTGCCTGCAGAGTCTACCCACCGTAGTAGAAGCCAGAAACCTTGTGACGAAGCTTAGAACTCTTCTAGCTGCAGGTGGCTTCGAAATTCGCCAGTGGGCCAGTAACCAGCCAGAGGTGATTCGCAACCTGCCTAAGGAGGCCAAGTCTGACAGCAGCGAAAGATGGGTTTCTCAGACGCATGATGAAGCTCAAGAGATGACGCTAGGCCTTAGTTGGCACTTCATAGAGGACACACTTCATTACAGGCATCGCCAGGTTGCCCCAAGCCAGACGACCATGCGAAATATCTATAAGATACTAGCAAGCCAGTATGATCCCCTAGGTCATATCCTGCCCTTCACAACAAGGGCCAAAGTTTTGGTCCAGAGACTGTGGGCCAAAGACCGCGACTGGGACGACCCAAACTTACCGGTCGACCTCCTGCAAGCCTGGACTACATGGGAAGAAGAGCTCCCTCAGCTCCCAACAGTCAGTCTCTCCCGGAGTTACTTCCCACTGGACGTGGATGTAAGTGCCATCACCCTCGAGCTTCACGTCTTTTGTGATGCATCAGAGTCCGCCTATGGGTCAGTTGCTTACCTACGTGGTGAGGATCCTCATGGCCAAGTCCATGTAGCCTTTGTGCTGGCACGCTCAAGAGTGACACCGAAGAAACAACAGTCAATGCCACGCCTTGAGCTCTGTGCCGCCCTTACCGGAGCTCAGCTTGCCCAGATGATCCAGAGAGAGCTCACCCTTCAGTTGACGGACACAGTGCTATGGTCTGACTCTACTACAGTACTTACCTGGATACAGTCAGAGTCCTGCAGATACAAGGTGTTTGTAGGGACTCGTGTCTCTGAGATTCAGGAGCTGACGGATCACCGGTCATGGAGGTATGTGGACACACAGAATAACCCTGCAGATGCTATCACCAGAGGGATGACACTATCCAACCTAGCCAAGCCAAACCAATTCAGTCAAGGTCCTGCCTTCCTTCGGCTACCGCGTGAGAGTTGGCCAGCCACAACTTCTTTCGTGGAGGTCCCAGATGAGACAGAAATGAAGAGGTCTGCGTTCTGTGGCATTATGTCAGTCATTACTGCTCCAGAGATCCCAGCTGCTGAAGACCATTCGACCTTTGAAGATCTCCTTGAGGCAACGAGTAGGTCACTGCATGGGGCGGCCTCTCAGTCAAGCGCCCTCAGTGCAGATGACTACGCAGAAGCAGAACTCCGAATCCTTCAGAGAGCGCAATATGATAGCTTTCCAGACGAAGTCAAGTGCGTAAGAACAGGGAAAGCACTTCCATCCAGCAGTCGGCTCTTGTCACTTGCTCCAGAGTATGACGTCTCTAGGGGCCTTATCCGAGTAGGCGGTAGGTTGCGCCGTTCTACTAGTCTGGAAGAAGATGTCGTACACCCAATTGTGCTAGAACCTAAGCACCCTATTACCAAACTCATCATACGACAGTATGACAACAAGTTACTCCATTCTGGATCGGAGAGGGTCTTTGCAGAACTCCGACGCAAGTTTTGGATCCTCCAAGGCCGCGAAGCTGTGCGTCGTCATCAGAGATCCTGCCCGGAGTGCCAGAAATGGAGAGCAAAGCCTGCTATTCCTAAAATGGCAGATCTGCCCCCTTGTCGTCTCCGCCTCCTGAAGCCTCCATTTTATTCAACAGGAGTAGATTGCTTTGGCCCGTTCCAGGTCAAGCGAGGTCGGAGTACGGAAAAGAGATGGGGAATAGTTTTTAAGTGTATGACCACCAGGTGCATTCACCTAGATGTGCTGCCCAACATGGATACCGACTCGTTCCTTATGTCACTCAGAAGGTTCGTGGCTAGACGGGGAACTCCCTTCGAGCTTCTCTCTGACTGTGGGACTAACTTCCGCGGAGGAGAACACGAGCTCAAGCAAGTTTCGAGGCCATGTGCAAAGAGCTGCAGACCAAGTTGGCTAAGCACCAGATCCGTTTCCAGTTCAACCCACCAAATGCACCTCACTTTGGTGGAGCCTGGGAGCGGGAAGTCAGATCCATTAAGGGTGCACTCTATGTTACTCTGGGAGCTCAGACAGTGACCGAAGAAGTCTTGCAGACAGTTCTGATTGAGGTAGAGGGAATCCTCAACTCCAAGCCACTGGGCTATGTGTCGACAGATGTAGCTGATGTGGATCCCGTAACCCCCAACTACCTCCTCATGGGGCGGCCTGACTCTTCGCTTCCTCAAGTGGTGTACCCTGAGTCTGAGATTCTCAGTCGGAGAAGATGGCGGCACAGTCAGGTGTTAGCTGACCAGTTTTGGACCCATTTCATTTGGAACTATTTACCTTTCTTGCAGTCAAGGCAGAAATGGCTAAAGGACACAGAGAACCTCACTGTCGGTACAGTGGTGATGGTAATTGACCAAAGGTTACCTCGCGCATTGTGGCCCGTGGGACGAGTCACAAAGACCATTAAGAGTGTCGATGGTAAAGTGAGGACTGCTGAGGTGCAGGTGGACAAGAGGACCTACACCAGACCAGTGGCCAAGCTCATTGAGCTGCCGGCCATCCCGGATAATGCCTCGACAACAGCTCCTGTGGATAGTTGAGCCTTTCCAGGAGATAATTCACACCGTGAATTATGGGGCGGCTGTACAAAAGGCTCAAGTGATGTGAGTCTGGACAGAGTATGTACTGCGAGTGTTCGCTCGGACCACGCCCCCTTTCCGACATGTTGCGACATGCCCTAGCTTGCAGAGAACGGCTGTCAGTTTAGTTTCAGTTTCATCAGTTTATTAGTTAAGCTTCAGATTGTGTTCGTGTGCGTCAGTGATCACAAGTAAGTTACAATTATATCATATAGATAAGTTAATATTAGCGATATTATTATGGTTGAGTTTACAGTCAGTGATAGCCTTTATCTCTGTTGTATGTGTAGCTTGTATGGCATTCTTATTGTGGTTCGCTTTTCATGACATGTTTAGCACTGTTTATTTAAGTAACTAAGGAGAGTTATTAGCCTCAATTGTGTTTATGTTAGTTAACATCTATGTTTATTTCCTTTCTTTTAGAACCACACTTACACTGTAAAGTTCATGATAAATAGTGCCTGTGCATCTGTATTTCAAAGCATATATAAAAACCTTCAACGAATATTCCTGCCTTCCGTGTCCTGACTAGACACCCCATATTGGTGACTAATTTTCATAACCAGTAGAGCCCCATTACACAACTGCTTACACACGTTTTCAAAACTGTCACCTTTTTTCAAAACTCTACACACAATTCCCAAAACTGCACACACAAAATGCAAAATGCCTCACATCTCCTTCAAAATGTAACTGCATTCGAAATGCCATAAACACAGGTCAGAATGAAGCATTCACATCAAATGGCAAACAATTCTTTCATACATTTTTGGATATACCATGTAAACACTGTTGTTCTAAATCTAAAGCTCTTTGGTCTTTCATAGGCTTATATCTGCATTTCAATACAATGTTCTACAGTGAAAGTAATCTACTGAGAGGAGTAACAAGTACACTGTAAACACCAATGCAATATACAAAATATTTATTAGGCCAAACTTTACTGTTGTATACAGTAGCATATAACAAAACCATAAACATATAAACCAAAAGTATATTCTTTTGAATGCAGTAAAGAAAACAATTGTGTGTGGGGTCTCTGTCCATTGATGGCATCCATTGTTCAAAACAGGTCATCTGACCTTTGACCTATTTATAGGCCTATACAAATACAGTACAGTACTTTACAGTACCTATACAGTAAAGCGGGTGATTGGTTAGTGATCAGTTAAGCAAAAGTGTTTGCACATGTGAGGAGTGTGTGTGTGACCTGGTGAATAAGTGTTGCATTTTGATTGGTTGTGTTTGGAAAAGGAAAGCAAGTCACTTCTTGTTAGATGTTTGTGTTTTAGGAAGAGAATTGTGTGTAGTGTTTTGAAAAAAATAAGTGTTTTATGCAATTGAACACTGAGTCAAAGGCTAAGAAATAGTTTATGGTTTTGGAGATTTGGTGTGTAGTTTTGCACTTTGAGTGAGAGGTTCCAAAAAACGTGTGACATGAAAAGATTTTGTGTGTAACCAGTTGGAAAAAACTGTAAACCGTAAGTTAACCTGTTATAATTTTGAGAGTCATTAAAAATGTTAAACACATACTATTATTTAGCACGAAGCATTTACTTTATTACTTTTTACTTTCAAAGCTTCGAATCAAGTGAACCAATTGCTTCGGCAAAATGACTCACTGTTTCAAAGCGTTTGAAACACCACACGCTGGTGACACCTGCTGGTCAAAACAGTGTAAATGCAGCACAAACTCAGGCCAAACTTGCACAAAAAAAGCTTTTACAAACCCATCGCAAATGTTTTTATAATTCAATGCAATTGACGAATCATCTAATACCATTAGGCCTACATATTAAAGGATTAGTTCACTTTTAAAGTGAAAATTCTGTCATCATATACTCACCCTTAAGTTGTTTCAAACCTGTATGAATTTCTTTCCTCTGCTGAACACAAAAGAAGATATTTAGAAGAATGTCAGTAACCAGACAGTTTTTGGTTCCCATTGACATTGACAGTCAATGGGAACCAAAAACTGGTTACTGACATTCTTCTAAATATAACTTACTTTGCGACCAATAAAAATATGTTCTATAGTATGAATGTGTGTAGTATGTAATCCAAATGCACTATAGGTTACATCGGCCATGTTATCATTTATAATGTGGCTGCATCCGAAAACCCAATGGCCCTCATTTATCAAAAGTGCGTACACCAAATTTCCAGCGTACACCTGGCGTACACCCAAAACCACGGTGACTTTGCGATTTATCAATATGGACGTTGGCGTACGGCACGCTCAAATCCTACGCCAGCTCAGGAGGTGGTGTACATGTACGCACGTTTTGAGTTAGTGCTGAAATGCGCCGAAAAACAATTCCTAACACCACAAAACGCACTGACAAACTAAAGATATGATATATTATGACCCTGTAAAAAAACAACAACAGAAATTATAAACTTCAGTGTTTATTTTTGTGAGTTAAGCCCGGCATGCGCGCACGGACTGGGTTCAGTAATGCGTTTCCATTACCCTTCAAATTGCGCAAATTGAAATTGCGAATTGAAAATACGCCCAATGGAAACACGTCAATTTCGCAAAAACTCGCGTTTATCGCAAAAAAAGTTTTTACGCTCGCATGAGGTGGTTTTTCAGGCAATTCGAAAAAGGAATATTTCGCAAAACTGCAATGGAAACAGTTTTTGCGCATTTACAGTCACCTGAAGACGCGGTGTGTTTGGGGTCCGTGTCCGCAAATAATAATAATTATCATCATTATTACTAGGCTATATTTAGAAGACGCTTTTATCCAAAAAAGGAACAAAGCAATTCGTCAAATGACATTCATAATACGGGTTAGACAATAATAATACAGGACTAAGATTATCACAAATAAACACAAGATTTTGACGCATATCCAAGGGTTTGTGGAGCGGAGTGTGGAACGCGCACTGGATGGCACGGAGGCGCGTGCGCGAACACTTTTTCCTATCAATAGTGAAATATTTTTAAAATACTCCATAATTTCTGGTCATACTGAAAATAATAATACATTATTTGTAACTACAAGAAAACGTTGTGCTTTTGTAAAATAAAATAAAACAATCAGTTTCATGATTTCAGGAGCGCGAGAACTGAAACAAAATATAGCCTATCTAAAGCTTGAAATGTCCACTTTAAAACGAACAAATTCGAATCTAAAGCTAATACATTTTGTTCTGATTAAGTAATCCGTATGAAAGGTGCATTTCTCTCTAAAAGCGCATTAACAGCGAAGATGGAGATCTTAGCCGACTTAGAAAACAATAGTTTAATATTGGCTCTTCTCATTCATCACTGCAGGAAAATATCAATTCCAGATTCTAATTTGACCTTAGAAAACCAGTAAAATCGACATGTTTTTCCATATTAATTTGTGTATATTTTACATGTTTAAAAAAGGGGCAAAAAGTCATTAAACAAAAATCTGAAAATTCGTCGATATTTACTTTTTTGCGCAGCAGTTGGTGTTGCCAGTTCAAATTAAACTTTTGGTGTTCAACTTTGCGTTTTAAAAAGACAACCGTTAATTTTTCGTTTTTCAATTACTTTAAAAAGGAAAAACGAATAGACACAAAAGTAGCCTACATGGATCTTTTGGAATAAGAGACAGAGTTCTTTATTAAATTAATAAAATAAACAATAATTAGCCTATAGGAATACTGGATTCTAAACCTCAAAGAAATGTCACAATCAAAACCTCAGAGCAGAAATGAGGGGGAAACACCCAGAAACTCCTTATATATCGTTCGGAGTAGCCTATAAGGGCCCTGACATTAATGCTTGGATAACACGTAGCCTACGTCTCCTTCCATTAATAATAATACATGTCTAATGCGGTGGCTGTGATATTATGTCACAGGTCGAGGTGGGCCAAGCCAGACTGCACCCACCCCTGGACCAGGATCACCCTGAGGAGCGCGTCAAAGGAGGAGGCAGGAATAAAAAAATGACAACTTTATTTAATGTCTAAAAGCAATTTAAAAATCCTATCTAAAATCTTCTTCCTTCCTCTTCCCAGGAATCCGAGGCAACACCGTGGGTAAGTTTATGGACAGGTAGGTATCGCAGGTGAGTAGGTAGGACAGGGCTCGCTTCCTTCTGGCGCTGGTGCCAGACTCACAGTGGTAAAGGACAAACAGGTGGGTATCCCAGGTGAGTAGACGGTCGGAGCTCACTTCCTTCTGGCGCTGGTGCCAGACTCACAGTGGTAAAGGACAAACCAGGTGGGTATCCCAGGTGAGTAGACGGTCGGGGGCTCACTTCCTTCTGGCGCTGGTGCCAGACTCACAGTGGTAAAGGACAAACAGGTGGGGTATCCCAGGGTGAGTAGACGGTCGGGGCTCACTTCCTTCTGGCGCTGGTGCCAGACTCACAGTGGTGAGTGACGAACAGGTGGGTATCCCAGGTGAGTAGACGGTCGGGGCTCACTTCCTTCTGGCGCTGGTGCCCAGACTCACAGTGGTGAGTGACGAACAGGTGGGTATCCCAGGTGAGTAGACGGTCGGGGCTCACTTCCTGCTGGCGCTGGTGCCAGACTCACAGCGGTAAAGGGACGAACAAGTGGATATCCCAGGTGAGTAGACGGTCGGAGCTCACTTCCTTCTGGCGCTGGTGCCAGACTCACAGTGGTGAGTGACGAACAAGTGGGTTTCAGGGCTACAACAGACTTAAGTCGCAAGCTGAGCGGGCCTTCACTGGAACAGCCGGAATCAACACTTCAAATAGAGGTGAACAGCTCTCACATGGGTGGCAGGAGACAGAGTCACAAGCGGAGCAGGGCTTTCACTGGAACAGACGGAATCAACACTTCAAATAGAGGTGAACAGCTCTCACATGGGTGGCAGGAGACAGAGTCACAAGTGGAGCAGGGCTTTCACTGGAACAGACGGAATCAACACTTCAAATAGAGGTGAACAGCTCTCACATGTGTGGCAGGAGACAGAGTCACAAGCGGAGCAGGGCCTTTCACTGGAACAGACGGAATCAACACTTCAAATAGAGGTGAACAGCTCTCACATGGGTGGCAGGAGACAGAGTCACAAGTGGAGCAGGGCTTTCACTGGAACAGACGGAATCAACACTTCAAATAGAGGTGAACAGCTCTCACATGGGTGGCAGGAGACAGAGTCACAAGCGGAGCAGGGCTTTCACTGGAACAGACGGAATCAACACTTCAAATAGAGGTGAACAGCTCTCACATGGGTGGCAGGAGACAGAGTCACAAGTGGAGCAGGGCTTTCACTGGAACAGACGGAATCAACACTTCAAATAGAGGTGAACAGCTCTCACATGTGTGGCAGGAGACAGAGTCACAAGCGGAGCAGGGCTTTCACTGGAACAGACAGCATAAAACTTCAAGCAGAGGTAAACAGTTCTCACGTGTGCTGCCGGGAACAGGAGTCACAAGCTGAGCGGGGGCTTTCACTGGAACAGACAGCATACAACTTCAAACAGAGGTAAAATGTTCTCACGTGTAGTGTGCACACGGAGGGCTTTTCCTTCTGACATCCAACAGGCGACTACAATCGATCTCACTAGGCTCTTATGATGAACGGTAGACCAGCATGACACATGGGGAGTGCACGGCGATAAAATATAAATCTTCCACACACACACGACAGTCCCAACTCCAAACATGCAACGTGATGGGAAACGTCAATTCCAGCACTACAAATCCACTCTTCAAAGTGCAAAATAAGGCCAACACTCACCCCAGAGGTCTCGATCTGAAGAGCCGATGATAGTCAGAGTTGGGACAGATGTGGGTGAATAATTTCCTCACCACTACAAGCGGGCTTCACTTCGCTGTTTTCAATGGTCAAGGGAGAGGCTAGAGATCGACAGGGAATCAGTATATTTCACTCAGTGCGATGTATACAACGTGATCCAAGCACTCCAAATCAGTATCCAATTTAGTGTAGAAAACATGCGTTTATGAGATTCAATCTGTCAATCACTCATCTCACTCTTTTCCAATCCAGGCGAACGAATTCCACTCTTCAAAACCGCCCTCGGATCCCACACGCGACACTCCTCTTCTTTCACGATGATCCTTCAGCTGCAACACTCCACAAACGTTTCCCAATGGGAGAGAACCACACCAGATCGACGGGGGGAAGACAAAGAAACCAACAAGCCCACACGGAGAGAGAACACTCCAGATCAACGGAGGAGAAAAACAACACACCCAGCCTTCTCTTCCACTTGTGTTTTATTCTCTCAAAATGCTGGCGTGGCTTCAATCAGGCACTCAGAGTGAAGTCCCCACACCTGTTGTCAATCTGCCGTTTAGTTGTCATGACAACAGACACACACACCGGCCCGGGGACAGTGTTACACTGAAAGTGCCCCGGCGGGAACACTTCTCTTGTGAAATTAGTTCCGGGGATTATTTGTCACCCCGTGACATTAATTTTATTATTATATAACCAACGTCCGTTGCCGTGATTTTTGGAATGACTTATCGCGCGAGAAAAAAGGACGTTTTAGTTGCATAACATCGGTTAATAGAAACGCCGTCATTTCGCAATAGTTTTTTATCGATATTTAGATAATAGCGCAAAACATTTGACATTCTTCTTCTTTTAAATAATAATAATAATACAAATAATAATAATGACAAAGACATTCTTCTTCTAAATAACAATAAGCGTCATTAATCAAAATCATAATAGGCTACTAATAAGAAAAATATTACAAATTGTCATGCAATTATTCACATCATCATCACTATTGTACACCCTATTACATGTGACGTCATACGAAATTCAACACTAATAGATTCAAAACACGTGCTGTAAAATAATGCATTGTTTGTGATAGGTAATTTGCTCAACCAACCAGCGATTTAAACTGGGTTTCCACCGGAGAAGTTTCTCCTCTTTGCCGTCTTCCGTGTGTCCATGGCGTAAAATGAGGGCGTGGGGGGAGGCGGAGACGTGAATATATAGGGGCGTGTTAATCTAATGACGATCGTTTTCAGCCGCGGCATTTATCAAGAGGCAGGTTTGCGTACACCTGAATTTCAAAGGTACGCACAGCTTCATAAATCAGGCGGTGAGAGGAGTGTAAGCATAATCTTACGCCAACATATACGCCCGTTTCAACGCAAGATTGATAAATGAGGGCCAATGTGAGCCAAAAAGTTTGCCCAGCCCCTGTAGTGGCTTTAAAATATGCTGATTCTGTGTGTAGATGCAGCTTAACCAGCAAGAGTTTAAAGATTTATTTTTGGGGGTATTTTTTGCCTTTTTTCACAATAGTATGTAGAAGGGAAGCAAAGTGGAAGACAGGAGGATCAAGAAAGTGCAGGAGCCAGGATTCAAACTTGGGTCAACCAAAACACAACAGTGCTAGATGTCAGCGAGCTGCCCAGGAGGCTTTCGGCGGCAAGAAGCTGGGTGTCAGTTTGGTAAATATTAGAGCCTCATTATGTAAGAAACATTGGGGGAAACATTATCTGACGGCAAATCCGTTCCCCAAGCCATACGATGAGAGATGTTGATGTAGTGTCTTAATAAGGAGCTGGTTTTTAAGACATTAATAAAGGCGTATTTCATTAGCTAAACTTTCACTAAATCCCACTGTCCTTCAGTCATGTCAAAGTTCCTCCAGTATTTTCTGGAACACATCAGACTTCAACCTTGTATTGGGTGTGTTTTGTATGTGCACCAGGTTTATTATAGGCTAGCTACGGCTCTAATGGCATTATATAAAGCATATTAATGTTAACTGCTTCCATCTCAGCAGAGCATTATAATTAAAATACTCATTCTAAAAGTTCCATGTGAATCTTTAAATATGATTCATAATCATGAATTATTTGGAGCTCCATATCTTTGCAGAAGTCTCCATGCTTTTGAAGCTTCAATAGTATGTTGTCTCCATCTTGTGGACAAAGAATAAACTTCAAGAGAAAGTCATGGAAAATTACAGACTGCATCACTCTGTAACTAATCCACAATAATAAATAAATGTATTTGCTCAATTTATAGTATAATACATTCTTAAAAAATTGTATATTCTCAATAATAATATGATACTGCTGAAGTCACTAATAAATAAGTAATTTATTTGTGCTGATCATTATGATTTGATATTGACAGTTTTTTTTTTTTTTAAGTAAGAGAACAAGAAAAGGAATGTTACACAGGAGAGAAAACACACTCAATTCATACCTATCTTGATTGGATGTTTCATGTAAGAATGCTTAGTAGGTCAGAAGCTTTAAAAGACTGCACACACTTACAAGTTGTGAACAATGATTAGAACAATCGGCAGTGGTGGACGTCTATTCAGACTTCAGAGTTTGCATCATCTGAAGTCCTCGCAGGAGTTGGACTCATCTCTCCACCGGGTCATCTGAAGTCTTCATAAGAGGCTGGATCAAAACGGGATCAAAGATAATCATGTGCATTTTATCTGATATATCTGAAGTGCATTATGTGAATGCTTGGCTAAAGAGATGTGTCTTTAATCTAGATGTAAACTGGGAGAGTTAGTTAGTTAGTTAGTTAGTTAGTTAGTTAGTATACTTTATTGTCCCTTTTCAGGAAATTTGTCTTGGACTCAAAGCTGCATTAGTACACAACATAGCCTACATACACACACAAACCAAAAAGAAAGGAGTAAAAAAAAAAAAAAAAAAAAAAAAAAACCCACCTATGACTACATCTTGCTATTTAACATATTATTAGATACAGGAATAAATTATTTTTTGTAACTTACACCAGTGGGACTCTATGCCGTCTCCCCTGATGGTAGAGTGAGTCTAAGCCCCGAACATTATCAGGAAGGCTATTCCAGAGTTTAGGAGCCAAATGTGAAATTGCTCTCCCTCCTTTAGTGGACTTAAAGGTACCACCAAATTCCGGAGGTTTGTGACCTTAAAGAGTGTGATGGCCGATAGAAGATCAGTTAAATACACAGGAGATAAACCGTTTAGGGCTTTATGTGCAGCTTTGTAATTGATACAGAACTTAATAGGTAAGCAGTGAAGAGATGATAAAATTGGTGTTATATGATCATATATTCTGGTAAGAACTCTAGCAGCTGCATTTTGGACTAATTGTTATTGAGGATACAGGAGAACCTAATGCATTACAGTAACTTTGTAATTACATTGCCAAACTCTTAGAACTGGTCCCATCTTGTTTTATAATATATTTGTTTCAAACACTCTTCAAAGTTCTTTTTCTTCATGTGAAAGGTATCAGAAAGGGTTCTGTACAATTATTGTACAATTATGCTCAGAAGCTTTTACAAACAAGGCAAGGCCACATGATTTGTTTGAGATTAGCACAAAGGTTTTCGAGCAGTAGTACCAACTGCTGTGAAGGTCTTGCAGGGGTTCCGCAAAGAAAATGTATCAAATAGGTTTTTCCATCAGAAAATGTAAATTATGTTTTACTTACATAAGGGTTGCCTAAGTTGGCAGAGTGTGTTTGGGTTGTAAAAACCCTTGGCTGGCACATTCCTTCTTTCAACTGCACATAGATATAGATAAACAACAACATGGAGAAGGAAAACGAATCTGTGCAGTTTGAAAGAGCACCTGAACAATATTATAGTGCAAACACATCTTTTTATTTGGTCCCTTTTGACAGCAGATGGCGCTGGAGTGCGTTTTATGTGCTGAACTGCAAACCATAGTAAACTGACTTTTGAATTTATGTGAACACTACAGTAATTCTGTCTTAGAAATGACTCAGTATTAACTTCTGTTTCACTCGAATCATTGTTTTTTGTTTTTGTTTTTAATATGCAAATTCACAAAAAAAATTCTAAGTAGGGGCAAACATGAAATTAAATATAGCCAAACATAATTAAATATCATGCCATTTTAAGATTTTATATGACGTTTTATTTAACAAAGTTCGAGATGAGCGTGTTCAGGTAATCAACCAATCAGCGCAAGAGGAATTATAGCCGTCTCTCACCTCTGTCCTGGGACAGTTTCACATCCCTCCACCCTCACTCTTGACAGGTTTCTGCAGTCATGAAGGGGAGTAGCCTACTCTGGGTTCGGGCAAAATTCCCAGCTCAGAGCCCCTACCCCGGATAGCACGCCAATTACTATATATTTGATTTCATGTAGCCTACTTGTAAACTCGTGAAATGCTATAAGTTAAGTGTTGCAGTTTATAAAATCATTATTTATTAATTGTAATTCACTGAAACATTAAAGATATAGTGATCATTTACTCACCCTCATGTTATTTTAAACCTGTATGAATTTCTTCATCTGTTGAACACAAAAGAATATATTTAAAAGAATGTTGGTAACCAGACAGTTGACGGCACCAAAAAATTACACCTGGTGGTTACACGAAGTCAATGGGTGACATCAATTGAGAGTAAAGGGTGAATAAATTATGAAAAAAATATATCTTTTTGGGTAAACTTTCCCTTTAATACAGTTGATGCTGGATAGTTTATGGCTAATGGTCATTTTAAACATTTTCAGAGTATAATCCCTATTAATCTGCATTTTATCTGAAGACCAGACCAAATTTGTGTTGGGGTATCAAGCACTTTGATACTATTGGCTGTTTAATAATGCTGTGGAAAATATGTTGACAGCATGTGCTCTTCCCTGTAAGGCTATATTTAACTGAAGAGGACTATGCTTAATTTACCTGAGAGTTCATCTACCATTAGAATTGAAGAGCCCTGCAAATACACACTCATACACACTCGCGCAAACAGCTAGCAGAAGCTCACACACATGGCTGCGCTTGGGGTGAATTAAAATAGTGAGGACGCAGCATTATGTAAATGCAGGCCCCATTCCCCCTCTCCAGCTCTCGGAAAATTGGATGATGTGTTACAATGATACCGGAGTGAATGGAAGGGCACGGTCTCAGGTTCCCATCAGCAGCATTTCCTCCTCTTCTGCCATCTTACTATCCTCTTCTCTCTTCCCCTATGCTTTCCTCTATTAGATGTGCTTGCCAAACCCAACAACCATAAGTAGTGTTGACACAAGAGAGAAGGCTCTGAGCCTTTTGACAAACCGAGATGTGTAAGATGCGTTTTGAGGGTGTGGAAAGAGCCAGGTAAGTTAAAAATTAAAGTAAGCTTGAAGAAGAAGAAGAAGAAAACGATCTATTTACTTTCTTCATGCATTTTAGAGACAATTTCCTTGCCATCCTAAATGTTATCTGGGTACATTCAATACAATACAAGTTAAGTGTTCATAATTTTTGCAGCAAAGGCAGTTTAAATTGATAATGCTAAAGGACAATGATTAATTTGTAAGGATAATGACTAGTTTAGTTTTAGTAGTCCATAGAGGGAGGTCTAGGCACCCTTGAACTTTGGCATACTGTATGACTGTTCTCACACTGTTTTTGTTATGAGGATGGATAACTGTACTTTAAATTATATAGTTTGTTAAAGAGATGAAAATTCTGTCATTTACTCACACTCATGCAGTTCCAGATCTGTGACTTTCTTTCTTCTGTGGAAATCAAAGAAGATGGTAACACTTTATAACACAGTCTCATTTGTTAACATTGTTTATGTATTATCATGAGCTTCTTACACGTTTAATAATCTTTGTTAATGTTAGTTAACAAATATACAATATGTTTATTGTTCATTCATGTTAGTTCAGAGTGCATTAACATATACAACTTTTGATTGTAAAAATGGATTAGTACAGTTTGAAATTAACATAAAGCTTTAGAATTATTATACATTTTTAGTTCATGTTAAATAATGAAGTTAACTGATGTTCATACAAAAAACACTGACATTTCTAAAAATATGTTCTTTTACATTCCACAGAAGAAAGTAAGTCATGCCGGTTTGGAAAGACACAGGGTGAGTGAATGACAATTTACATTTTTTAATCTCACGATTTTCCTCACGAAGATGAAAAAAATTATTGTGGCTGTTGGCTGTTGACTCGCTGCCCTTATCAGGCAATGACTTTGTAGGCAGCGTTTGCGCACAAAGGTACCTCATGAAACTGAGGCAGCGTAACGATTTAATGACCTACTGCAAAATAGGCCGAGCATTGGTAAAAACTAAGCGAATATTTCTCACTAGAAATGAGATCAGAAGTGGAAAACATTGTTCAAAAACATACATTTGCACACAAACTGACGACCAACCACAACTTGCAGACGCCCATCTTTATGTTGTAGCCCAACTGTCACAGAATGGAAAGCACAGGATTGTGGAATATCAAAGGCAGCAAAGGAATATATCAATGCTTCAAAAATCAATCAGATGAAGATAGGAAGAGAAGCCAATATTGGTTTCGGACGTGCCTTGATGCTGTCCTACCTTGGTATGCATCCAAAGGCAGCATCAAATCAGCTCCCTAGGTCATAAATCAGTATATCGTGTACTCAAATTTGTGCACTGGTAAGGACAGTAAGGACCCCTGGCTCACTACACATTGATGGTCGACATGACAACATCCTCATTGTACAACATCACTACTGGAATTTATGAACAAAAGCAGAACTGATAGTTTTTCTGACATCATTTTTTACATTATGAAATGGCCTTAAATTGGCCGATTCCCTGATCAGTGCCCTGACTACTGAACTACTGAACTACTGAACAGTGCCCTGACTAGTTAAAAATCTAGTGACCGGAATAACATAGAGACTTGGCTTTGGGTATGTTGGCTTGGCCAGTAAGCCTTATAGAAAACTTTCAGAAAATCTGAGCAACCATCTATCAACTCCCTAAGAACCATCCACAACACCCTAGCATCTTGGTGGTGAGTTTTGCACAGACAATCTTCACTCAAATTTCCTACAATTTCTCAAATTCTCCTGTTTTCTCTAATTTAGATCCTTAATTTCAAGGACCTCTTTAAGTTCAGTACCGTCATCTCCCTTTGATCGGCCATTCAGATGCTCTGACAGCGAATGATAGAGGTGCACTTCTCCAAGCATGTGCCTCTATGCACAATCCTATATTGTTCTAAATTGGCTACACTGGGAAGGCAGTGCAATGAAGTTATGAGAGTAAGTGAGGTCAAAATCCTGGCAATAAACAAGAACTTAATCCTGTTATCTGTAGAGGGCATGGTTAGAGGGAGAGAGGTATAATATAGTAGAAAGGGAGCCACTTGCTTTTATTCGTACACATACACACACCTGGGCTTTGTTCTGCGGTGGCCGGTCATACATCTAACAGCCCCCAGTTTCCATTTACCTCCAGATTGCTGGCGAGCGCTGACCCCGGCGACCCCAATCCGCAGAGGGCCCTGAGGAGGGCCCATCAATACTGGCAGCAGCTTGTTTTTGTCTGCCCTGCTGGATAAATGATGCCATTGGCTGGCACACACACTCACACACATCATCTCGACTCGCACACTTGATAGAGTGGGGCCTTGTGGTAAAGAGGTCTTGCATTCGGGATGTCGGCCAATTTTGCAGACCTTGCTCGAGTGCGGCGAGATGCCATAGGGGGCTCTGGAGGACAAACCCCCGCCCTCTCTGCTTCTCTCTCGCTCCCTCCTTCTCTACATGCTCCGTGCCCTCTTTTCCCTCGGCCCTCCTTGTTACAGATGCAGCAGATTTAGTTAAGGGCGCCCTGGATCTTGAACCGCACTGACCCAGGTCCCTCGTCGCTGTCTGAGTAATGTATTTATCTCATCCTCCGGCCGGCCCTTGGGTCGCAGCCTTATCTATCCACCGTTTGTTACCGCTGTCATCTTGCTGGCCAGAACCCATAAGTTCTCACTCTGCTGAGGGAGGAAATGAGGGTAGTGGAGAAAGCGAGCAGATGTTGTTCATGTAAGCTCCTGTAGGGGTCGATTTTGCTTACAGGATCTTATTGAAGATTGCGTAAAGTCTTGGAGTAGTGGGGTATGTTTGAAATGGCGTACTACCATACTTGCCTTATTATTTCCTTCTATAGTCTTTGGTTAATCAGATCACAAGTGGACTACGTTAAATGCAGGTGTAAAGTAAATGGGGTCAAAAACGTTTTGAGCTTGTCCTCTTTCATCCACTTCCAGGCGGAGTCGAAAACGCATTTGACCGAATTGCTTTCGTAGTGTAAGCGCTTATGTGATCGAATGCGTTTGAACGGCCACAAAAGGCCGCCTATTAATGCGTAAACATTATGGGAAGCGCGCTAGCTGGATGGGATTTAAACTTTTTGGCTGAAGACCCAAGTTTGGTTTGAAAACGAAAAACGTACCAAGCATAATGTTTTCTCACCATTCCTGATTTCTAACACTCACTCGCAGCGTTTGGCGGGTCTTGCGGATGTCAGAGCAGAAACGAAAGCTGCTGCTCTCGTATGTTTTTCTGTTCTCTCCTGTCGTGTTCCTATGTACTGTTATGATTTCAACATGTGTTCCCCTGTCTTGTCAAATGTTTTTGCAGTTCCCTGTCATGTTGATTAGTTTCCCCAGGTGTTTCAGATTAGCCACGCCCCCTTGTTATCTTGTTTAGCTTGTTAGTCTCTGTATTTAAACCCTGTGTCTTGTTTCAGTGTTTGTGGGTTCTTGACTTTGTAATGTTCCTGATTCTGATTCCTGATTCCTGATTCCTGATTCCTGATTCCTGATTCCTGATTCCTGATTCCTGATTCCTGATTCCTGATTCCTGATTCCTGATTCCTGATTCCTGATTCCTGATTCCGTCTAGTTGAGCTAATAAAGCTGCTGCATGTGGATCCTGCTTCGTCCTTTTGATTCTATCTACAGCGTTACATGTACATTCTGTGATCTTATTGCGTCCAAAAGCTCATATATTTACCCGTCCATAGACCCTCGAAGAAATTCAGACAGAACTTGTTGAAAGTGGACAAAAGAGACCAGGTGTAAAAGGGAATTGACCAAAACACATCTTAATACCAGATGTAAACAGGGACGAAGGGTGTTTTTTACTCCTTGCCAGTTTGGACTGTTTGTTTCAGATCCTGGTACTTTCCCCCTTAGTTCGGTTTATTTAGTCATATCTTAAAAATAAAATGTTTTTTTTTTGGCATCATGAAGTTCTTTAAAAAGTTCTTTCTTCTGGCTTTTTATATGTTCTTCACACTGAGAAAAAAAAGGTTATTTTAAGAACTGTTGCCTGAAAGGTTCTTTGCTGGCCTCACATTCTGGAACACTTATTATTGAGACTGAGCATGAGCATGGAGTTGTTTAGAGCGGATATAAGCCTTTTCAGTGGCAGTGACCAAATAAAGACAATGACCTGTCAAGTACCTGTCATTTGTGACCTATAGGCTTTTTGAGGGTAGCATATTATTTATTTAAATGTTTACTGTTGCAAAATATGTTCTGTTTCGCATACTATATTAAAATGTGTAGGTAGTAGTGAAAACTGTGCAATGCTATTCCCTTCTGAACATAGTTTGAGTTGAGATTTTTTAGTGAGTTGACAAAGGATAATTGGTCTAGAGCAGAGATTAACAAACTTCATTGTCAATGGAACCCTTTTGTTTTAAAACATTTAATTACTTGAAAAACCCCCTCTGAGATTTTAAGTTAATGTTTAAATAATGAACACGTTTGCATGTGACTGTCTCTCTGATGTTTGCTAGTGGTCACATGAGATGCAGGTAGCCTAAATAAATAAAAATGTGTGTAAAAAAGTTTAAATTGTTATGATTTAATTAATTAATTCGCTTTTCATCAGCTTGTGAACCCCCTGCAGTTCCATTGCAAATCCCAGTTTAGGAAACCCTGGTCTAGAGCTGAAAATCAAAGTCGTCCATTGAGTTTTTAGAGTATTTCATGAACTTATTTACTAAATCTTTTCCTTTGTCAAAGTTGATGCATTTTTACCGTTGTGTGATACAATGGCCTTTTTTATAGCCTTAAAGAAACACTCCACTTTTCTTGGAAATAGGTTCACTTTCCAACTCCCCCAGAGTTAAACAGTTGAGTTTTACCGTTTTCGAATCCATTCAGCCCGATCTCCAGGTCTGGCGGTAGCACTTTTAGCATAGCTTAGCATAGATTAGACCGTTAGCATCTCTCTCAAAAAAATGACCAAAGAGTTTTGTTATTTTTCCTATTTAAAAACTTGACTCTTCTGTAGTTCCATCGTGTACTAAGACCGTCAGAAAATGAAAAGTTGCGATTTTCTAGGCCGATATGACTAGGAACTACACTCTCATTCCTGCGTAATAATCAAGGAACTGATGCCGTACCAGCAGGCGCAATGATATTACGCAGCGCCTGAAAATAGTCCCCATCTCTGTAACTTCCAACGTGACCGGCATTAAGTTTGTAATATCATTGCGCCTGCTGGTATGGCAGCAGTTCCTTGATTATTACACAGGAATGAGAGTGTAGTTCCTAGTCATATCGGCCCTAGAAAATCACACTTTTTACTTTCTGTCGGTCTTAGTACACGATGTAACTACAGAAGAGTCAAGTTTTAAATAGGTAAAATATCGAAACTTTTTTTGAGAGAGATGCTAACGGTCTAATCAGATTCCATTATCTATGCTAAGCTATGCTAAAAGTGCTACCACCAGTCCCGGAGATCGGCTAGATGGGGGAGTTGGAAAATTAGCCTATTTCCAAAAAAGGTGGAGTGTTCCTTTAAAGTCACAGTGGCCTACACTGAAAAGTTTTGAGAGATTTAAATGCAAGAGTGAATTCTGCCCTATGGAACAAATTAGTTCAGAAATGCAATGCCAATTCATAGTGAAAACCATGGCAATTATGCTGCTGTAAATAAGAAACATGAATGCAGTTTAACAAATGCGGTGACCAAAGTGACTTGCGACCAATGACATATAGCCTACTATCTCTGGCAAGTGATAACAGAGGTGCTGTTTCTTATCACCACATTCTCTTTGCTTTGTTCCCACTTATAAGAGCCTTTGGGCTTTTTTTTGGGCATACATTTGCTTAAAAATATTGCCATGATATATATAGTATACTAGTAGGGAAATAATATGCACATTCGTACGCAGGGAGACTGTCAAAATTTGTGAATTAGTCTTGAATAGTTCCTCTTTCCTTCCCTCTCATGCGTGATTTGTACACACAATGTGGATTTAATGTTGGATTGAAAGTTGGTGTCACTTCCTAAGTAAATTTGGTTGTAGAATTGCCAATCGTGTCAATGACCAAACTCTGTGTGTAAAAAAACAGGTTTAAGATCGCAGTAGAGGAATGAAAAACATTAACAGTGTATACGTGACCAAGGAAGAAAACCATTGTTAGGTTTTGTTTTGGGATGTTTTCGAATTGTCATACATGTACAGCAGTGGAAAAGCAATAAAATATACACACAGCAATGGTGAAAGAATTCAAAATGCATACAGTTAGACACTGACTCAAATCCCTATACCTCACCTGCACTCCTACTTATGCCCTCACCTTTCACGGTCAGGTGTACTACAATGCCTCTGTCAGTTGTAGCAGAATGGACTGCAGTTAATTAAGCACATGAGTCCCTTAATATAATCAATTTTAATTAAACTGAATTTTAATCGTAGTGGGGGGGAGGCGGGGTGGCGTCCGGCAAGGGAGGTTGTTAGCGCAGCGTTATCCTTGTGCTGTCAGTGCACCATCTCTCCGTCTTTTTTCCCATCCCCCAAATCTGTTCTCTCTATCCTTTTCTTTTTTCAGTTTGGATTTGCTGGTCCCTAATTAATATGGATAGGGCATTAAGCCTTTTGGACTCTAGTCACTCTCATTTCATGACTATTAATGATTTTAATGAACTGCACTAATAAGACAGTTTTTCTCGGCCTTGCTTTCAAGAGCAATCCACTGTGTATTCAGAGAGGAATGGGGTTTATTGGAATTAAATTATCTGTATAAATCATTTTGTACACATATAGGGACATACTTGCACACAAATACACAGCCTCCAGACACAATAGGAAAGAAATTGGTAATAAACATTAATTTGATGAGATTCTACATAAGGAGAATTCAAATTGCACATTATGGGGGAGACCGGGGCTAGTTGTCACATGGGAAGTTGTCAGAAGGGATTTATGTAAAGAAACCCTCTTAAATTAGAAAACTTTGAGTGTATTCTGTCCTCCAAAATCCATCATATTTTTGTTATAGCTGTTAGGTAAAAAAAAAGTGAACAGATCTTTTTTGTTGATCTTGTCGTCACACCTTTATATCTTTTTGTTTTATGCAATTTATTAACTACCATATATTGGGCAAAACAATTGTTTGATTTTTTTTTTTTTTTTAAGATCTCTTTTAACATTTTGACTATTTCATAATCGTTTACTCTTTAAAATTTGCTGAAAGGTATACTATCACAACGTTCCTAGTGTGACAGTTAAAAAAAAAAAAAAACATTGTAAAAATAAGTGTGAAATATAATTCCATATTGTCTCCTCTATTTTGTTTAATATTTAAAAAATATATGTAGATAAAATATGTATGTGTATATATATATGAAACAAGGAGAGAGACAGATGTAGAAAAGACATTAAAAAGATGTGATACATGTCTATATCTTTTGGGTATGAATGAGGAATATACTCTCAATTGTTTTTTATAAAAAGGTTTTCTATAAGTGTTGTTTATGCATTGCAATGTCTAATCATGTGACGTGTAGGGATGATGATAATAACCTTGTGTGATATTCAATAATTGTCACGATCCACACTCAAGAAGACAAGGGAGATCCAATAGCAGTAAGTTATTTTTTAATAGGGTAATCCATACTCACAAACAAGTCCAGGCAAGGGGTCAAATCCAATAGGGCAATCCAAAAAACCAAGAACACAAAAAGGAACAGAAGTGGCGTGATAATAGCAAAGGACTCCGTGACAAACATTGAAACAACCAGGGTATATATACACACACAGAACTAACAAAGAACAGGGAACAGCTGGGAACAATGATGAAGGGGAACAGCTGAGTGCAATGAACAGTGATGGTACAGACAAGGATTGTGGAGAATGTAGTTCATCATGTGACAGACACCGTGGGGGAGGAGGACCTCTAGTGGACACCAAGGAACATGAACCAGACACCGTGACAATAATGGGAATGATTATATGTATGTTCATGTTGATGGTCAGATTTTTTTTTAAATGTTCATAAAAAAATGTACTTTTTTTTTTTTTTTTTGCAAATGGAGGAGTTGTTGTGATATGTAAATATACTTATGTAGATTATTGATGTGAATATCTGGTATATGGGATAAAATCAGATTCCGGTATGCTAAAAAAAATTTTTTGTATATACATCTAAGTGGTGTGTGTGTGTGTGTGTGTGTGTGTGTGTGTGTGTGTGTGTGTGTGTGTGTGTGTGTGTGTGTGTGTGGAGAGTGTGAGTGATTTTTTCAAGTTTTGTTTGTTACCTTAAAATATGTCAGGAAAGTCTGACAAAAAAAAAGTGCTTTGACTTTCTGTGTACATTTACACGACAACGATGTAAGAACTAAGAACGTTTTTCCTTGTGTCAGAAGACACTATTGTCAAAACAATCTCCGTTCACATGGATCTGTGGAAAAAAAACGCTGTATTATTCATGCCAGGCCAGTAGTTGGCGATGTCACTTTGCAAAGAAACACTACACGCCTATAGACTGAACATATACAGTAATACACAATCGCATGACGTCATCGGTTTCACAAATTCACGGTTTTGTAGTTTACACTGAGACAATAACGGTATTGTTTTCAAATACACTTCGAATCCGTCCGTCCGTCCCCCCCACCCCCCCCCCCCCCCCCCCCCCCCCCCCCCAAAAAAAAGTTTGCATTTCCAGGCCCCCAAAACGCCATTGTCATGTAAATGAATGGCCAAAACTCATAAAAAGTTTTACATTTTTAGTTGAAAACAGTGTCGTGTACAGAATGAATTTCGGAACGAATGAATCTCTTTCAAAACGAAGGTTTGACGGGGTTGTACTGAAGCCAACTGACGTTGGTAATGAAAAGAAAGTCCACAGAAAAACCTTGATTTGAATAGCGTTAATAACGAAACTGAATGACTGACGGCTCTTGATAGTTTTTGAGGAAAAATCTTTGCACCTCAAGTATGCCTGTCCATGAGGCAGTGAATGCTGCAGGAAGGCTACAGCTGCTCTTCTGTTTTTTTAGTCGGGACAATCATTAGGCTCATCATTTGAAGAAATACAGAAGCTACAGTAGCATCCTTTTGACATGTCTTTGAGTGATATGTCATGTCTTTGAGCCCCGGTCTCCCCCATAATGTGCAATTTGAATTCTCCTTATGTAGAATCTCATCAAATTAATGTTTATTACCAATTTCTTTCCTATTGTGTCTGGAGGCTGTGTATTTGTGTGCAAGTATGTCCCTATATGTGTACAAAATGATTTATACAGATAATTTAATTCCAATAAACCCCATTCCTCTCTGAATACACAGTGGATAGCATGTATTTGGGGGGGGGGGGGGGGGGAGACAATGCACTATAGAAGCTGATTCAGTCAATGTTTAAGTCTTTTTAAGTTTCACATTGAATTTATATTGGATTTTCTTATTTGTATGTGTTAATAAAAGCAAACATCCACACAAAGACAGTAGGTCACTGCCCAGCATTGTAGACCAAGGACGCCCATGAGAATAGAATTTGATTGGAATAGAAATCTTTTGTAACAATTGAAGTCTTTACTGTCACTTGTGATGCAATTTAATAAAGCTTTTCACACCAAGGATGATAACAAATCAACATAACGATAAAGACATAGTTCTAAAAATCATAGCTGAGTTCACACCAGCTACAGTATAACGATAACGGCACAGAGAAACAATATAATTGGAATAACTTCGATTTTATCCAGCCGATGAACGATCAAAACATTGACAGCCAATCAGAATCAATCCTGCTATAACGAACTCCAGCATTTAAAGAGGCAGACAAGCACGCGTTTAAAATTAACAGAATGATATTGTTTTAACAGAATGATATCGTTCTTGGTGTGAACGGGCCATTAGTACTGTTAATCCATCATTGTTAGTTCATATTAATTTCTACTAACATGAACTACTAATAGAATATGCTCATGATTCTAGTGAGTATATACTGTATGTTAAAAGATTATTGTTCTAAAATGTTGTTCATTGTTTTGTCATGTTATGTAATATAATGTGAACAAATTGAACTTTATCGTAAATTGTTACCAATATTTTTACTTGGAAAGTTGACATATGGGCTTTTTTGGGCCTTTCTTTCTTGCAAAATGACAGAATGAATAGTCAGTCCTATATCTTATTTTTTTGTGCGGTCGCCATCAGATGCATGGGCATCCCATCTGAGGATGAAACTAGTGTAGTATTAACATTAGTCGTAGTAAACTACCGGTATAGTGCGCTATGTGAGGACACAGACTATTCACCCTTAACTGCGATATCAAAGTTGTATCTCAGCAAGCAGATGAAAGTTGAGAATAAAACTGCAACTGTTCTTGACTGCTTCATCTCTCGCCTCAGTTTCTCCACATCACACCACTGTTGGCCTTGTGGGAAAAATGTATTGCCGTGTGTTGCATCTGTTGCATTAAAGAGACATTGTTAAGCCGAATCACTTTTCAGCATATGCGTGTAGAAAGCAGAAACATGACAGCCCCAGATGTAGCATTCATAAAGTATTCATGCGTAATAACATTTGCATGGCATCCAGGAATTTATTGCATGCATTCAGATGAGGTTCATTTCTGCCCCTTTGAGTAAACACCACATAATGGCAAGCTTATGCAAAATTATGTATATAAACAACTTGTTTCTCAGCTTGCAATGTTTAAGATTCAAAATGATACATTTTATTTTTCTCTTTGTCACAATGGTATTTTCATACAACATTTGATGATGAGACAGCTTTGAGGATTTGAGGTTCTGCGCCAAGTTTTCAGTTGGCAAACACACAGCATCGGATATTTCTTTTCACCTTGTCAAAGTGTCTAAGCAATATCTTATGACTTTGTCAGAGAGTACAAATGTGTTCCAGTAAACCTTTATTGTGCAATTTTATTTTGGTTTGTACCTCAGAACCTTGCATGCTTTTATTTCACTGAAAATTTAATTACCAGCCAATGTTACACCATGGAAATATACCTTTTGGAGTCATTGCAGGTTCTTCGGCCTGAGGTTTGTAATGGAAAATTTTGATTTTCATTGATCTTTAGTAGATATTACAAAGTAGTGTGAGTCACATGTTTCTATTGTTCGTATTATGTATGTTTATATACCTGAGAAGCAGGAGCGGGACACTCCAGAAAACAGATGGGCAAGAACCTGAGGTCCGAGGTCATCTAGTTTAGGGGGGGCTTAAAGGGTTAACTAGCCATATGGGTCATTTGTCTCTGGAAAACTACTGGGAGGAGAAACTCTGTTGGGAAAGGGCCTTGAAGAACAGTATAAAGATTGCCCAGTTCTGTGTCTGAGTGTGTCACTCCTGCAGGGTAACTTCTGTGTTAAAGACTGAACCTATTCTTGCAAGAATAAATACTTCTCTTTTTATATATTTGACTCTGAGTGTCTCTTACGCAGTGATGATGTTTAATGAGTTTATTTTTGCCACAACAGGTTTCAACAAGTTGTTATTATTGCTTGTAGACCTCCGTTGAATGAGTGGTCAAGTGGAGGCGAGCAGTTCAGATCCTGAGTCTGTCACATGGGCGATTCAAGTCATGTAATTTAATATATATATAAAATATATAAGTCTTTTTAATGTCAGCAGATTTTACAATGCTTCATCTAAGTATAATTTGTTCCGTCTTGCCATTGATGTAAAACTTAATAACAGAATTTCTCAATTAGCTGTGCTGCATTTGTAATGGCAGTTGAAAGGAGAATTATAAAAGTGTGTTTTGTTGCACATTATGGGCTGAATTCAAGTAAACTGGGACTTTTATTCCCAGTCATCTCATTGGCAAAATGTCTCCCAATTAACCAGAATTCGCCCATATGTAAAAGCAATGATGCATACACTGTAAAACAAAAATCTGTTAAATTTACAGTAAACATTTTTGGAGGAAATTACCTGTAAAAAATATTACCTGTAAAAAATACAATAGTAACCTTTTAGGTTTTATAGATTTAACTTATTACAGTAAAAAACAAAACAAAAACGAATGCATATAACTGATTAGAAAAAAACTTAGAAGAAACATATAGTTTTGCCAGTATAATTCCTCATATAGTTTGCTGGATTTGTGTATTTGTCAAGAGCTGGATTCCTAATAAATTAATATTTTCTAAGAGCAAGATATATTTCTTTGTGTGTTAGCATTCACAAGACTCTTTTTCCATCTTGTTTTATAAGTCTCAAAACTCAAGAGTATTCGAGGGGGATGTTGTATTGACAAGCAACCGAATTACATGCGGAACAATGTGAGTACTTTAAACATCAGGGATGCTGCTATAGCGGTTAACACTATACGCTGATAGCACAAACATTTCACATTTAGTCCCACATTGACAGACCCATGAACTGGGATAGTTGAAATGACTGCATACCCTTGAATAATGCACTCGACCCCAAGGCTGCGTCAAATGAGGCTTTTATGTCGTTGCAATTCAAGAACTGAATGTCACACTGAATGAAAAATCTCTGTTAAAAAAGACAGTTTGAAGCAGCATCTTCACTAAACAACTGTATGTCATATAGGCTTTATTGTGCTCAACACTGGGGGGAAAAGGTCACTTATCATCCATTTAAGCAGCCTTGTTAAATCAAAAGCATGTGAATAAATGCTAAGAACAAGTATTGCTCTTATGGGAAGTATTATACAAATTTGATCTTAGGGAAGGTATTACACATATTTGAATGATGCTCACATTTATTCATAGAATAAAGGCCTATTCACACCAAACTCAAAAAAATCAGTGCCACAAATATTCAGTGCAGGCAAAATTTTGAATAGATAGAATGCATTCTTATGAAACTATTCACACCAGGAACAAAAATGACAAACGTTTGTTTACTCAGTTTATAATTATTTTCTTTGTTTGGCAATGAAAACTGCATTTGACAGATTATAACTTGTTAAAAGCAACACAGATGCCTTCCCATTATTAGTTTGTTGGTTGCAATTTAAGCATTAGCATGAACAAAAACACAATGATGAATCGAATGATTTAGAAATTGTAAATTTAATAGACATTTTTTTTTTCATTCTAAAAAGCATTTGGATAAAAAAACAGCTACTACTTATTTTGCTAAAAATAAAAGACTTTTTAAATGCTGCATGTTTTATTTTATTTCATTTTTATATTAAAATAAACATTTGATCCAAGAGTTTAAGAGCAATCTGGGATTAGAAAATCTAATTTAAGAAACTACTATTATAGACATTCTAAAATGTACGTACATTTCAATAATATTCAATACATTCAATAATAATAATACAAAAGTTGATTCATAATTCATAATCGGGGGGGGGGGGGGGGGGGGGGGGGGACTGTAAAATAAAAGCATTTTCGCCATTTGTTTCAGACATTTGGATCCCACCATATGGTCTCAAAGCTATCAGATGTACAAAGCTACAAAACTTCAATCTTTAATTCTCTATTCATCTTAAATGTGTATGTTAAATAATCCTCAGCAAACCTGCTTTAGGGATGCAGAACGGGCTCTGAGGACTTAAAATGCTGGCCTACAGGTAAGCTCGTGGTGGAATGGTATTAAATCCATTTGTGCAAGCAGGTAAGCCCACTCAACCCAGCCCCAGCTCTCTCTGTGTGCTGAATTAGTGACGGCTGTGTTCAGGGCTTAATACAGGCCAAACGGCATTTAGCTGAAAATGGAATGGAAATAGAAAATGCCAATGAGGTGAGACAGGGAGAGGCAGGGAAATCGCTAACCTGCCTTCCATGCTACAGGGGAGAAATGCTATCGATTTGCTTTAAATTGTCTCCTGCCCAAGGAAAGAGTGTCAAGGGAGACAGCTGGAGGTGATGAGGTGCCATGTGTGACTGCTTACACTTTGAATGCTGCCTGAAGTACGGGATGTTGGGTTGTTTGAAATGATATACTACCGTACTACTTCTGCTTGGAATACAGTATGCAGTGTACTGTATGTGTATTAAAATTTGAATTAAAAAAGAAGAAAATGATTACTTAGCAAACTGAACTGCAAAGGGATGTCTGTTTCAAAGACTCCTCCTATCTTCCATTGTTTGGAAAAAAACTGTTATTGTTGGTTTAACTTAAAAATGTAAGTAACTTGGTTGCCTTAAAATTGAGTTAATTGAAACTAAAAAATTGAGACTGGTTGTTTAATCAACAGACACTCATATGTTATCACCACATTAATTATCTTAGTTGATTTGACAAAAGAATTCTGCTAGTTGCATAAAAATGACAAATTTTAGATTTATTTTTTTACTTTAGTATTTAATAATAGTCCAGCGTGTTTATATTTGAATGTTAGCTTTTATTTTTTATGGTTTATTATTATTATTTTTTCATTGAGGATGGTTCACCCAAAAATAAAAGCTGTATGAAGTCATAGGTTTTCTGAACAACATGAGGATGTTGAAAATGTTGACTCATTTTCATTTATATTTCAGCTATTTAATAAAATAAAAATATTCAAATATTTCACTATTTTAGGTGGGAAGTGGGCATTTTACTTTCACACTAATATTTCAAATTTCAAAATTGTGTCAAGGAGCAAAAGATTCCCATAGCAGGCACATTGTCACAAAAGGTCTGTGTGTTAAGTCAGAGTGGAAATGTTCACTGACCTTTTGTAACCAAGACTTTTAACCAAGGTTTATACATTTACAAAATATTACATTAAAAAAAGCATGACAACTAGCCAAAGGCTGTCTGTCTCAACGGCACAGCACTTCTCACACAAACACCATTGTTAGTCTGAAATTGTCCAGGATGTCATTCGGAACAGGCGTGCTACAAATATATCTATATCAAGTTGGTCTAAACATAATATTGAGCATCATCAAATGCATGATGTGGTTTCATTGCATCCTTGCTCTTCTGCCCTCGGGGTTTTCAGATGTGCTTCATTTGTGAGCAGACTGTCAGTAACAGCCTTGTGGATACCATTTCATCACCTGTGTCCATCCTATTCCCCATTTCTGCCATCAGCATGACTCCAGAGATGGCTGCAGGACCCCCATCTGCCAGCTGTCCCTGGGCCTGGCAAGAGAACCCCCTTTACTGGGTAATCGTCTCTACCAGCCCCTTTTGATCCAGCAGATAGAGCAGAAGGAGGCCTATAGCACCGCTGGAAAATGAGAGGACCTGAGAGTGAGCCTTGGGGGATTCCGGTCAGCTTGACAGTCATGGTGCACACTAGAGGTCAAATGATTTACCGTTTTTGCTGATTAACAGCTTTTGTAACTATTCGATTTTGGCTAAACAAACAGCATAGTTTAAACTAGACTCCAAACACAAATAAACTAAAGCTGAGTTGTTCTGAAACTAGATCCAGCTTTTTTTTATTTTTATTTTTTATAATTCTGTAAGTCCATGTAATGCAATTGTATAGGACCTCCCGTGTTGATGCTTGAAAAAACACACAAAGTGAATACAATAGTAATTCATACGACCCCAGTATGATTCAAACAAACAGTCAATTGACTGTAAGGCAGGACTTTAATTCATACAGCTGCCGTATTGAGTGTTGTGATGCTTCAATAATAAAGACGATTGGCTCTAAGGTGAGACACTTCAGCGTTATAATATTCCCCATTCATATACAATATGTATAAGTGGACCGTCTCTCTTTTACAGTCTCTTATACAGTTAAAATTTGCGTGGCTAAAGAATGGATGATACATCCTACTTAAAGGTTGAAACCTACAAGTTCAACAAACAAACATGGATAAAATGACTCATATGTTTGTTTTTTGTTTTTTATGGCGAACACGATCAGTCTTGAGTGCAAAGATTTTCTGTGGAAATGAGAGTGGGATTATTTTCTGTTCGCTCACTCAAAGAGAAATATTCATTAGTGCTGCTTTGGAAGTAGGCTTGCAGGATGGCGAATTTAGGTCATGAAACTCCTGAAATGCTTTCAGCAGTGTCTCAATTTCTCCCTTCAAATGCAGGTTGTGTAAAAAGCAACATACAGAGACCAGCCTTTAGCACCGATAGTGTTCATGCAAGGGAAAAAGCTTGTGGGACGTGTAATGGAGGCAAGCTAGTAAGAGTTGTTCTTGTAAACCTCACTCTCCTGGCCTCAAGACACTCTCTAGCGACTGATGCTTATGTCCTTGTTAGCAGCCACATCCCATGCCGGAGACATCGGTTCGAATTGTGCTCGGAGCGGTGCAAGTAGGACTGGTTACAGATGTTCATAGAAGATCCATTCAACTTTGCAGCATTAGATAAGCAATGTCATATAGTAGGAACCCTAAGATGCAGTTATATAGTTTTTTTAAATATCATGTCATATCTAGGTATTAACATCAGAATGATTCCTAGATCATTGGGTGTGTAACTTCTTATCATTAATTGTAGTCTCCTCCCATTCCCTCTACACCAATGAGAGACACCTGGGTACTCATTACTCACAGCAGTATTGAGGTTTCAGAGAAGGTTTGAAAAGGTCCTGTTTAGATCAGTGTGAGTAGCACTATAAACACTCACGGTCTTCCTACGAGTCTGCACTTTTATTATGTAACTCTGCTTTGACTGTAAGATGGAAGTTTTCTGCGGAGCTAGCTTTAGTTTAGCAAAAGTGTGCATCGAGGGTGCATATAGACCACACAATGGGACACTTCTGAAACATAAAATGAGGAATTGGAATGGGACAGCCTATGGTCTTGTGGACTTAATGATCATGCACACACGGTGGCCATTCTAAGTCCACAAGACCGTAAGTGCATGAAATGTACCTTTTGGGACAGGGCTTGAGTCTCAGAAAGGCTTTTCACACTGCGCAAAACTTGTACAGTGTGAAAAGATGCGAGCTAGAATGTTATGGTGAGATGCTTAACTACATACACCCAATTGTGTGCCTCATATTCACGTGCTTTGGACAGTCAAACAAACGCAGCATGTCATATAACTGTAGTTTCAGTGTTTGAGGGAAAAAATATCAAATGGTGCCGGAAAACGCCTTTATAGCCTGAAAAGTCCATTTAGGAAAAACATGATAGTACACACTTGTAGTTCAGTTTTTTTGGTCTGGACCAAAAAACTAAAAAAAACATTTAGTTCTGGTGTTCTTAGCGTTCACACTGTAATTTTTAAGACCGACCCTAAAGATGAATAAAAAACGTATTTTGCGACGGACCTTACCGACCATCCAAAACAATGCAGTGTTAAATGCACTCATTATATGTGCGTACGTATGATAGCACCGTAACCAGCTGAGAACTCGTGAAGAGTTTATAAAATGTGTAAAGGAGTCAAAACAGCGTAAGCAATTCCTCCGTTGCACACAAACGAAGATCTGCTTCAAGGAGACGGCATTGCTAACACCTGTACCGAACTGTAATGAGCTCCTATGGTGAGACAAAACAGATATGCTTCATGCTTTCCTTTTCAGGGTCGCATATGGTGACATCACGCGTGTTGAGTTCATATTTCTGTCAATCCACACCAGAGTTCGTTTGCATCTTTTCATGGTAGGGTTTGTTTTAATCGAATCAAACAATGCCAAGTGTGAACACACCCTAAGACCCTGTGCTGTATCCTGGCAGTCATTGACTTTGGCCTTCAAACATTCCACCTCATTGCTTTAGTGTCACAGCTTTTGACCATATCAAAGAATTTCGGATGGGCTCTGGAGGTCCCTGAAGGGCTGTCTGCAGTGCTTCCAAGAGCACAGAGATGCCCACACACACATGAATGGAGCAGCGGGAATTACTAAGGGGAGACAGGCCTCAATAACCTCTACTTCCAGACTCATCTGACAGGGCAGACTGCTTCTGCGCATCCCCATGAGACCCTCTCTGCCTCTGGGTCACCTCTACCGAACCTCTCCCTGCCGACTTTCATCGATATGCTCTTGGCAATTGCCAGTCAGTCACATTTGAGACCGCGGTGGTCTCGCAGTCACACTCTCTCTCCCCTTCTGTCCAACCCTTCAATCTTCATCCCTGCTTTCCTGCTGTATTGATTTTCTATTCTCTTCTTTCCTCCCTTCTCTCTATCTCTCGCTCTCCTCTACTCTCTCGTGTTCTTGGCTTGTTTTTACTCGCGCCCGTGTCAGGGAGGGCAAATGCCAGGATCTCTTCCTGTCCAATGAAGTTGGAGTCTTGGCAGAGCGCATCGGGTCCTTAACCTGCACAAATGTAGATGTAATTTAATTGAGAAGAGGGTAATGGAATCTATGAGCAGTGGACTTGATCTTGGTTAGAAGGGCGAGTTCTGGACAGGCTCCATGAGGAGAAAAAAATCAAAGGTTCAGCTTTGTTTAAATTGAAGCAGAGGCTTTTAGTGGAGCCCTCTCTCTCTCTCTCTCTCTCTCTCTCTCTCTCTCTCCTCTGTCAATATGTGCATTCTGTAAACTGAAAACAGTGTAGATATTTGTAGTATCATAACAATAGCTCTTGTATTGGCTTGAGGTTTGCAAACTTGGTCAAATTGGATGGCAACGTAGTGAAGATACAAATGATGTCATTTTCAGCATCATTACTTCAGTCTTCAGTGTCACATGATCCTTCAGAAGTCGTTCTAATATGCCTGATTTGTTGCTCAAGAAACATTTCCTATTATTATCATCAGTGTTAAAATCAGTTGTGCTGCTTAATATTTTTGTCCGATCTGTGTTACATTTTTCTGGATACTTTAACGAATAGAAAGTTCAATGGCATATTTTTTAAATGTAAACATTTTGAAACGTTATAAATGTCCTTACTGTCACTTTACCAGTTTCATTTGGATTCTTGCTGAGATTTGGATTTTTGCTTATGTTTTATTAAGGGTGTTTTTTCCAAGTTGGTTGCAGCCATGATTCAGCCATAATACTGTTCTTTATTAAAATACATCAGTAGTTTCATCATACTATTGATTACATTTATATTATGTTTTATTTGTAAGATTTAATTTTTGAGTGCAAGCCAAATCCTCGATTCACTTCAAACACTTGCCATCAGCTCACAGTTCTAAGTTCACAGAGTGAGTCAGTTGTTGGTTCAGACTGATTCTGTGTGATGCATTTTATGATGCCTTTATGACAATATAGCTACATTATATCACTAATTAACAATTTGTTGATCTACTAACACAACTCACACATTACTACTGCTACTACTAGTCCCTATATAGCCCCTTTTGTTTCATTGAATTCAGATCTCACATGTCATGCTTTACTGAATGTGCCACTTTGTCAAATCCTGGCATCTATGCACAATGTTTGTGACATAAGCCTAATAACATGTCAAGTGTTCATAGTGAATTTATAAACCAATATGATATATATATTATTATTTTTTCTTGTAATTACATCAAATAACTTCATTGTTATAAAACTGCAATATACGTTATGGCTTTAGGTCATCTGCAAATATGGCATTGAACGTCTTATGTCTTTAAGTCTTCATTTTCAGTAGTTCAGTACTTGTTCTTTTATATCCATTAGTCTTTTTTCTCCATCTGCCCTTCATCCTGATTCCTCTCCACTCATCACTCATACCTTATTGACTCTCTTCCCTCCCCCTCGTTTTCCATCTCTATTGCTTTTATCCTCTCATTCGTTCTCCAAATGAATCAAATCAGGTCCTGTCGTCTTTGTACTGCACTAGAAAAACCGTCTTTCACTCTCTTGCTCTTGTACTTTAGCTCTCTGTCTCTTAAACTTTTGGACTTAATTTCAAGTTGAATAGGCATTACAAACATTTTCAGCGTGGCTGGCCATCTGGGCAAGAATAAAGTCTCAAAGGCCAAATCAGACAAGGATAGACTGGTTGGCTTGGAATGGAGAAGAGTTGCATTATCATTAATAATCTAATGTATCATGTACCCGTTGCACCATTTAGTCTCTGCCGCATGTATACTACATAAATACATGGGTGTTCTGCAGGAACAGACCGTAGTGAGACAGGAAAAGGTTAAGTTGGGATGTCATATCGTCCCCTCAGGGGTACGTACCCAAGATGAATCCCCCACTAACCCTAGATCTATTCTAACAGTGACCTTCAGTACATGCACACCCCCAATCCAACACCCAGCCGTTCCTTCCTGCTAAGCAAAGCAAGGGCACTGGTGCACTCTATCTATCAGCCAAATAAACGGCCATTTCTTCTACAAGTGACGCCGGTATACATCAACACCAACAAAGACCTTTTTTTTTTACAGTATTTTTTCATACGTATGGCAGCAGGTGCAGGTGTACACACACATACTGTAAAATTGAACCACACTTACACATTGACCTGACCAGAGTTGTGCTGAATTGATAATTAAATTGCAATTTATTCTTCAATTTGAACAATAGTGAAATAGTGAAAGTGTTGTTCTTAATTAATTTAATTTTCAGTATGAATAAACATGTTATCAAACACAAAATATGTGGCGTGTTTCCCATAAACGTAATTTTTATATTTCCATAAATATAAAAATGTACACTACCATTCAAACGTCTTTAATGTTCACCAAGGGCTGCACGGATTTGATAAAAAATAAAGTAAAATCTGTAATATTGTGAAGTATTGTTGTATTTTAAAATAAGTGTTTTCTATTTCAATATATTTTAAAAGGTAATTCAGTCATATGATGGAAAGCTACATTTTCAGCATCTTTATTACTCCGGTCTTCAGTGTCACATGATTCTTCAGATATTGTTTGATTTGGTGCTATTTCTGATAACCGTTTGAAAATGGTGCTGCTTGATGTTTTTATAAAACCAGTATTTATTTCATGAATACTGCAATAGTCAGTATTTTTCTAAAAGCTTCAAAAGCTTCAAAAGCTTCTTGGGAAATAGTGAAGACTTATACACTTAAATTTTCTCGTTTGTTTCTGCTCCTGCCGTGTTTTGATCCGGAGATGTTCAATGAAAGCCGGAAAATTCCGGACTATGGTGGGGAAGCGTCTCATAAATGACGGAAAAGTCTGTCAATGGCAGGGAAAGGGTTAAAAAATACATTTCATTTCTACTTAAAGCTAGGGTAGGTAATCCAGTTCAGAAACATTTTTTTTTATACTGGGTGAAATGGTCCTTCCATTCTGATAGTAGTCAATACATTATGTGTTCAGAAAAAGGAATGAAAAAAATCTGACCTCTGTTGCAGCTGTAGGACAGTAAAAACTCTGACCAATCACTGCCATTCGGTGCGAATGTAAAGAACCAATCAGATGCCTTCATGTCTCGTGCCCGAGCACCACTGCGTGCACAGCAGTGATGCGAGGGTCAATGTATAAACAACCCGCACCCGACCGACGTATTCAACTAACCCGCCCGCAACTCGGACCGCAAAAAAAAAGAAAGAAAATATTGTACCCGACCCGCTTCCCTTACCCGCGTTTTTTTAAAAGTAGCTATAGTAAATGCTCATCGCGTCATGGGCCATAGACGGAGGAACTAGGGGTGCGCATTTTTCAGAATGCTGTATGATATAGCCTAGTGTTTTGTAATAAAGGCTTGATTTATTCATTTATTTCGTTTCATTTTCTTAACAATTAAGATGCTGCATGTGTTTATCCAGTCTAATCGAAGTGTGCGTCTCTCCCCTGACTTTCCCCAACAAAAATCCCCCCGCCCCCTCTCAGCAAATACATAAAACTGACATTACTGAGCTATATGCGTTTAAAAGTAGCCTATTAAAATGGCACAAAGGCATTGCTCAGTTCAAAGCGTTGGGAAATCGGGCATTTTGTCCCGCGTCAGCTTTTATTCAAAAGTTAATAACGCGCTCAACATTCAAAAGGTAAATAAGGATTTCCCACTTTCATCTGCAGACTGCTCGTGCGTCATCCTCGCGCATTCAGCCAATAAAGTGTAGACCTATGTATTTCATAGAACATTGTGTCTAGTACTATATAAATTACAAGGTAAACGACCCGACCGACCGCGACCCAAATATCATTAAAAATATTTTTGGATGACTCGTAACCGCGGGTAACCGCAGGCACCCGCTCATTTTGGATCAACCCGCGCATCACTGGTCTGGTAGGTACATGCAGCTGACTCCAAATGTGGATGTGCGTTCATGTTTGTGGGGGGGCGTAGCTTTGGACGGAGCACTGACAGGAGGGGGCGGAGCTTAGAAGAGGTGCCACTTTCAAATCTGGCTAGCTCTCCAACATTAACGACCCTAGCTTTAATAAATTAAATTTCATCTTGAGGATCAGAGAATGGAATACATCACTTCAAATATCATCAATACCATATAAATTCTGAACATTAGCCTTCACGTGCTTGTAGAACTGGTAATTTTCTGAGAGCTACGACTTGGCCGCTGTACCACCTGACCATTGCAGATTTATGCCTGTGGGGTGAGTTCACGGCGCTGTGCAAAACCGGTCGGTGTGTGTGACATCAAAGTACCGCGAGAGCAATATCAAAGATACGGAGCTTTATTTATGGTAAATACGACATGGAAATGAACACAGCAATAGATCTTAAACATACTCCATGCAATTCTCAGCGCTGCCAATGAGGACTACAACGAATATTAACTTAAACAACTTCTTTTATGGTCCCTTTTTTTCTTTCAGGTCAAGCATCTTCAACCGTTACTGCGTTGGTACTGGTAGTGAGTTGGCCAAGCGCACACATCTGCATGCTTGTATTGCTTGCCCATTTTGTGAACTTATGAAAAGCAATTGTTATATTATCTATGAATTGCAATTGCGTACATTTCAGTTTCACATCCTGTGTGGGTCAATTCATTTCAAATTCCGCAACAGTCAAATTTAGAACCAATGTCAAACCCCACACTTCCGCTCAACCCCTTCACACCCCTGTTTTTGCTTTTGATAAACTTCCTCAGACAGCTCGGATGATTAATGATAGTTAACAGAATTGAATCAAGGTTAAGAAAGACAGGGGCCGGATGGAGAGCGACAGGGAAAAGGGCCAGGTTAGTGTTGGAGAAGGCACGGTAAATAACTTCTTTACAGAAATATACGACAGGGTCCCTCCCCTTCGCCATGCCCAGTAATTACTCGCCCAGGCCCCTCTGTAATAATTCCTATTACAAGCAGAACGGAAAAAGTCGGTAACTCACAGCGCTGGGACAAGGTGAAGGCAAGGCCACGGAGGCAGCGGATCAATATTTCATTTACTCGCCCCTTGCTTCCACACCCGGACCTGTATCAGATTCTTCACAGCCGGCCGTGGGAGAAGTGAGAGAGGCAGAGCGCAAGACAAGATGTAGAGGGAGAAAAGAAACAAGGTTCACGAAAACAACGACACAAGGCCTTTAATTTCCTTGGGGTGTTTGCTGAGGTGGTGTGAGTGTGTGTGCATGTGTGTTGGTGAGCGTGCAAGGTCATTCATTACGCACTACTGTCAAATGGAAACCCACAGACCCATTAGAACACCATTGGTAAACGTACGTCAATCAACTCTCGACAACAAAATGAGCCTTTTCACTTTTCCAGTACTGGAGAATGAAAAGGCCCGTGTCAGCTTCATTATGAGTATGTGAGAGCAAGGTTGGTCCAGCAATTGTTCCATATTGGTGGTAAAGCTAGTGTGTAGTGCTACAGTATACATTTACCTGAGCTGGGTAATGGCGGACATTGTGGAGTGTTCTTAAAGTCAGCATGAAACAGAAGTTGTGGTGTAAAACGGCTTTGCGAATAAGAAAAAAAAATGTAAGACGGGAATTGATTTTGTCCATCAGGAATTGATTGGATGGTTGTAGAGAAGAGAAGAGAAGAGAAGAGAAGAGAAGAGAAGAGAAGAGAAGAGAAAGAGAAGAGAAGAGAAGAGAAGAGAAGAGAAGAGAAGAGAGAAGAGAAGAGAAGAGAAGAGAAGAGAAGAGAAGAGAAGTTGATGTTACTGCATAGGGAAACTTATTTTGCAGATTTAAAGATTAAGAGTGCAAATAGATTTTAAAAAATAATAACAATGTGCACTGATAAATAATTTATAATAAATACTGCAATACTTGTTGTCATTTTCATAGTGACTTTAAAGAGATGACCTTTCTTCTGAACATCAAGGAAGATTTGTCTAAGACTGAGAAATGTCTCAGTTTTTTGTTTTTTTAATACAATCCATGCAATGGAAATCAATGGACACCGCTGTTGTTTGGTTCTTTTGTGGGGGAAAAATCATACAGCTTTGGAACGACACAAGAGCGAGTAAATGATGACAGAATTTATTTTTGGTTGAACTATCCCATATTGTCCATTGTTCCCATAATCCAATCAGGGACAACAGAGGTCAAAATGGCAGACTTGAAATGATGTAGTCACTTGGCGTTTTTTGTCTGTTCAATAGAAGTTGTTTGCCCACTGGTTATATTTGGAAATATTGATTTATTTGTTTGAATGAATGAACCTTAGAGCACGGATTATGGGCCATATAGTTTACTCTTGTAAATCAGCATTGCAATACTGCTGACTCGTGCAATATTGTTGGCTAGTTAATGATGAATTGCTTATGATGTTACTGATTTCTAAGAGCCCTTTCACACCTTGTTTGGTCTTGATTTTTGGACTTTTCAGTTTGATCCAAATCCAAATTACAGGATTGAAGCAAACAGACGAAATGTGTATGTCAAGTAAACAAGTATGTCATGTAAAGTTCTTTAGTGCGCTCGCATAATTGCGATGTGAAACCAAACCAAAACTTACCGAATGTATATGTATCAAAACATGAACTTTGGTTCGGACCTTGGTGCGGACTTTCAGGAGTGAAAACGTCCTAAGTCTCTTGAGTATTTGCTCGAAGATTATACGTAAATGACTAGCTTCTCTTCTACCACTTTACACTTAAAGGCCCCTTCAATGTCCACTATCATTTAAAGGTTTTGGGTCAGTAAGAATTCAGCAAAAATACATTCAGTTGATCAAAAGTGACAGTAAAGACTTTTACAATGTCTATTGCAAAAGAACAGAAAAATAAATCTTTGAACTTTATTTATTAAATTGTCCTGAAAAAATAAATGTATCACATTTACCACAAAAATATTAAGCAATACAACTGATTTTAATATTGATAATAATAAGAAATGTTTCTTGAGCAGCAAAACAATCAGCATGTTAGAAGATTTTACTAAAGCAGCGTTTCCACCGAAATTACCCGGAACAATTTGTCCCAGGTTTCCATCGCAGTCTAAAATACACTGAAGATTAGGCAAATTAGGTGACATAGAACTGTGCGCGACTTTCCAGTTCCTGCTGGATTTTGTCCTCTGGATTTTGAGCCTGAACCTCGTCATCGGTCCATCTGTTGTATTTTTTAAACTCCATTGTTGATTAGAATAGCAAACAACTGCACCCACTGCAAACAGACTTTTAAAAATGGTGGTCAACCAATCAAAATGCTGCGTGAACTCAACCAATCAACATGTTCAGCACCCAAGTCCCACCCCCTTGAAAAAATACTACCTCGTGAGCAGGGACTTTCTGAGGAGGAACTTCATTAGACCCTGGTCCCTGCGGTCAAAACACCAAGCACTACCCCAAAGTCCCTAGTTCCTGCGGAAAGTTCCTGCTGTGGAAACGTGGGCAACTCTCTAAATGTTTGGCATGGTAATTATATTACTGATTAGTAGTACTATACTACTGATACAGCAGGAACCAATCAGCTGTGCCCTAGAGAATTATGTGATTACAAGAAAATTGAGTTAAGAACTGCGCCATCTGAAGTTTTATGACAGAACTTTGTATTACAATTTATAAATGGCTATATAAAAATAGAAAAACCGTTTAATTTTAATTTTAATATTTCACAATATTACTGTTTTACTGTATTTCTGATGACATAAATGCAGCCTTGGTGAGCATAAAGGTGATGATACACAGGGCAACTTTTTGAGCAATGTTGCTGGGCAATCTTGCCAAGCGATTGTTGCTTGGGCACTTTCCCATTGAAAATGTAGGATATGTAGGATCATTTAGATCGGTTGTGAGCCCTGTGTCTCATCTAGTTGCCCGTTGACGGCAACATTGCCCAAAAAGTTGCCCTGTGTATTATCACCTTTAGAGACCTTTTCAAAAACATAAATAAAATGCTTCTAAACCTGTTGATGTGATAGCAGTCTTTTCCACTGATTACATCTGCTACTGTATGTTGAATCTTGATTTGTTTTACTAGACAATTCCTCCATCTTTTCCCTTCATATGTGTGCCCATGTTTCTCTGAGCGGTTATCCTCAGTACCTCGCTCTTCTTGACTGAGGGGCTTTGAGAGCGTTATCAAAGAACCCAGGCCAAATTAG
>JARPMJ010007433.1:0-43009 GCA_033366665.1 Phoxinus dragarum | reverse complement strand
ATGTATGTGTATATACACATTTTTTCCGGGCTCAAAACGAGGCGGAGCCGGTAAAATACTGATCATGGCTGAAGAAAACAGGCGCTTTACATAATATTTTTTGATATTCTAACAATATGGTAATTAGATTGTGATTGTGACTATCATATACTGTGTTTTCCACAGGATTTTGTGAAACTGTGGTGGCTGGTCCTTGGTCTTGCGAGGGGGGTCCGGGTCTCCCCCATTAGAGAATTTTGTATATTTTAAAGATAAATTCATTAATTTGGTGCTCTTCGGGAGTTCAAAATTAAGAGCTCCAACCCATGTTAAGTGTGCAAATTGAACAAAGAAAAAGTCTGCATTGACTTGTACCTGAACTTTAAAGGGGGATCTAGGGCTCATCTACTGTAGTGATGTACAGTTCAGCTCTAACGTCACCTGAATCCACTGTTAAAAATAAATCATCCACCCGCCCTAACCTATGATATTCTCTGATTTAGATATCTGCACCTGATCATCACTTTATAATTATTCAAATTCTCATTATCACACTGAAGTAGGCTGCTTTTAAATGAACATTTATTAACGTATACATTACATTTATTAAAATAAAAGTTCTTCTTTGGCAAAATTATATTTCTTTAATAGCCTAAACACAGGCTTCACTCCCTTCAAACTTAAATTATCACGGTTTTATTACATAATTGTTGGAAAACATTGTTGGAGAATAATTCTGTTAAGCTTATGTATATTTTTAGTTAAAGCTGTTAAGTTATAAAGCATTCTCATGTAGTGTTTTTCTTTTGTGTTTTATATAATGACCACCACTAGAAGGTGCTCAAGGCATGTTTTCCTTGATTGCTTTTCCCTGAATAGAAATACGGTGTTGAAAACGAAAGTAAAAGTGACGCACGTTTGTTGCATTTTACCATGAAATGAGAAATGAGAAAAAAAAAATTGTTGTCTAATTCTACTTGCTGATATGTTAGTAGCTTGTTGTTTTTGAGTAGTTAGATGTATATGTTGTATTATAGAATTTTGTGTATTTGCTCTTTGCAGATGTTTATGAATTGTACAGCACATTGGTCAACTATGTGCTTTATAAATAAATGACCTGTGTGTTTGTGTTGGTATGTAAAACAGCAGGTGGTACAGTGTTCCTCAGATTGACCCTGCATGGCATCACCTCTGAATCGGCCAACTCTTTGGTTTCCTCCTGATTTGTATTCTAAAGGTGCTGCCAGGATCCATAATTTCCCTGACAGTTAGAGTGTGAAGTGGGCTGCGTTCCCTCACGGCAGCTGAGAGAGAGTAGACTGGAGCGCTGCCACATGCAGGATGGGTTTTCAGGACCACTAACCCGACTGGGATACTATAGAACTGAATGAGCCCGTCCTGCCCAATTACATTACAGCCTCCCCTCATCCTACCTCATGTATCTCCTCTGCTTCCTGTCACCTAATATGAGCGCTGCGGTCGCCGACTCCGTAGGGTTGGCAGTGTGATCAGAAAATGTTTTTAACCTTCAATGAATTGGAAAGCGTATTAGACCATATCTTGGTTATGTTGGCCAGAGGAGAACTGCTCCCCCGACTGAGAACCGAAGGTTTTTCTTCTCCATTCTGTCAGTTGATGGAGTTTGGGTTCCTTGTCACTGTCACCTCTGGCTTGCTTAGTTGGGGACACTTAATAACCAACAATAATATTGATCTGACTTTACTGATGCTGCTAGATGAGCTAGACAATTACCTAATTGTATGCAGAACTGCTTTATAGATTAAATGAACTAATTTAATAATTGATGATCTTTACAATATGGAACTGAATCAACACTGAACTGACTTCAGCTGAACAACAGCCGAGATGTATCACTTTCCTGTTATCACTGTAACGCTGCTGGCTGGGTAATCGTGGCTAAGGGTTGATCCATTTAAATTATTTGTGCTATTCCCATCTGAGCGACCTTCCGCTCAGCATTTTCCAAACTGAACGCAGGAAGCTGTGTCACCGCAATGCCAAAAATTCCCCTTCCTTTCAGCGGCAACAGTGGCACAATTTATAACCACTTCCATTCTCAAGCCTAAAAACAAAGAGAAAGTTCTGTGCAACATTGTGTCATTAGCCATTTTGTAAATATAGTCTCTAGTAGTAATAAGCAGATCTGCAGTAGTGGAGGTAGTACATTCTTTGCATAATAACTAAATTAAACAGCTTTTTTCTTTTATTAATGAGTCAGATTTGCTCTTAAAATTACTCTCATACAGGATCCTAAAATAAGTTCTTGCCACACTTGACAATAGTGGGTGAATTAAAATATGTAAAAATATAATGGCCATAAATATCTTTACCAGCGGTGAGGCTGATATCTAGGGAGATAAATGTTTAAGATCATTTATATAATATTTATTATTTATAGCATGTCTGAATTTGTCTTTTTTTTTTTTTTTTTTTTAATTACACACACACACACACACACACACACACACACACACACACACACACACACACACACACACTACTATTCAAAAGTTTGGTAAGATTATTTGAAAATGATTTTGAAAAGTCACCAAAACAAAAAACCTTTGAATGGTAATATATACGTATGAAGTCACAGGGCCTCCCTTAGCTGTTTGCTTTCCAGACAGACCAACAAGCCTTATAGTGCATGCTCTGAACTGTCAAAACTCACACAGAAACTTAAAGCCCTTCACATCAACGGTGAAAGCTGAGGAGACTCTGGCCAATTATTTTGACTGTGTGAATCAAAGTAAGAAGTGAAGCAGGGAATTCTTTGAAAAGCACGGAGAACAAACGGGCAGGGCTCTTTTTGAAGATGTGTGGACTCTTTGATTTCAGGCTCTCCATTAAATCTGTTCAAGGCCTCGGCTGCGGAGACTGCAGATACAGCTCCGATGCCTGATGCCCCCCGCATCACCCCTTTCCAACACCCCTGCTGGTTCACTTTCTTTGTGGATGTCTGCTTGAGCGAAACTGTTTTGTAATTTGTTTAGATAAAGCTTCATTTTCTTGTAATTATCGCGCTACAAAGTTGCCTGTGGCGAAGAGGTGGCACATTATGTAGAATTTACAGACTTTCGACAGATTCCCATGGTGGCCTTGGGTTGTTTAGTATTGTTTAAGTATTGGTAGTTGTGGATGAGTGTTAGCTGGTGAAACCTGGTCGACTATCATGGTATTCCATGCTGTATTTCTGTCTGTTCAGATGAGTTGTGTCCATGTGAACTCTGTTCACAAGCCCATAGATGAACTATGAATAATGCAGACCATTCTACTCTGTTTGCAACATGACACACCCTGCATGACTCTCGAATGCTTGTTTACCATGGGATCCGTCCCATCCTCAGACAACAACATCGGCTTCTTCACAATTTCTGAGAATCGGAGAACACGGGTTTGTTTGGAAACCGAGTTGTTTACAAGCTCTCAAGCTGCTACAATGAGCACTTCTGAGAAGGAGCTAGTTGCAAGATTTGCCAAAAAAAATATATATATATATATAATATATTTATAGTCCTTTATTTAACCAGGTAAAAACTTTCTGAGATTAAACATCTCTTTTTTCGAAGTGACCTGGCCAAGATGAGCATCAACAGAAGGTCCTCGCAATATAACGGTTACAAAACAAAACATTCACAATTTGATTCTTCCTTTAACCGCTCACAGATCAAAGATTAATAAGTGCTCATTGACACAAGTCTACATCTTCAAATGATTGTGTCAAGTGTTTTAATCACTGGGTGCGGCATGATGAAAAGCTTGTTTTCCTAATTCAGTTCGTACAGATGGAACTGGAAGGGTCTACAAGTTCTGTGAACGCAAAAAATAAATCGAGTGGTGCAGGGATGACGTCAAAACCCAGCAGACTAATTCACCACTGGCTCCCTCAAGATTTAGGTATTTTTAAGGGCTTTTATAATGGGGGGTTATTTATGAGTCAAATAAGGGTTGTGATAAACATAACTTGATGATACTTGAATGTTTTGCTCTACAATGTAAAATTGCACGCACCAATATCAAAAATGCAAAAATTGCAGCGGTTTTATTTTTAGGTAGTTTCTAATAACTAGAATTAAAATGTTTGCACCGTAGAACAAAACATGTTTTCGTTATGTTTACCACAACCCTTATTTTACTCTCAAATTGAAAAAAATCCATTATTAAACCTCTTAGGAAAATCTTGAGGGAACCAGGGGTGAATTAGTCTTTTGCGTTTTGCATGTGACAATCAAGTTACCTCTTGCTGTCTTAATAGACAGTTCTTTGTTTGAATCCGGTTTAATGTCTTTATGCTGATTTCCCAGAATCTATGTGGGTCTAATGCCCTGTAAAAGTCCCTTATGCCAGTAGATTAGGATCAGGAAGCATCAGTAGATGGAGTGTGTATGTGTTTATAAACTGCACAGAGGAGTTTTGAGCCCAAGTTTCTGCAAAACACTTTAGAGCGGCTGTGTTGTATTTGGAAAGGAAGTGATACGGACAAAGGGAAGGCGCTCTGTGTTTGCATAGCTCTTAGCGTGGCCACGTGTGTGCAGGGGGTTTAACTGCATTTCCTCCCTCGCTCTGTCTGACGTTTTCTCTCAAAGAAAGAAAAATTTCAGGTCAAACTTACACGTTCGTCTTCCTCTGTTAGTCTTAAGCTGTTTTCGTTAAGGAACACAGACAAATTTGTGCGAATAACGTGCAAATGGCACTACCGAAATGTCCTCTGACCCCAGTGTGTGCTTGCATGCTTGTGATATTCTGGGAATGTGCTGTATTCATTCGTACTGTATGTTTACCTATTTGCCATTCTTTGTTCTTCTTCTGTATGTGTGAGAGAGTGTTTTGTTTCCTTGCACACGACTCAAACCTCGTAGTCACGAGACGGCACCCCTGTCACCCCCCCCTTCTCGGCACGCTCACTGTTCATTGGCTTTGTAGAGCAGCAGAAAACAAACAGTGTGCGATTCCTGTAACACTGCGCTGTGGGAGGCATTAGTCAAAGGGAGAGACTGTATAAAATATAAAGCTCTGCGGCTCTTGGCTCTTAGTCATTCACGCTCCTGTTGAATCCATCAACCTCGAAACGGTGGCTCAGGCCAGCGAGTTTTATATGCCTGCAGTAGCTCTCCAGTAACAGTGTGACATTTGGAAAAGTCATGTTTCAGGGCTTGAGAAGACATACTTGAATTAAACACACTGATTGTTTTTGGTTCTTTAGATTGTCTTGCCATCTAGATCATTTTGTTAAATAAAAATATCTTGGTCATTAGGGATTAGGGACTACAATATAATGGATTAGTGGATTGTTTCAAGTAGTAGTGGGAAGTTCGGATCATTTTACTGACTCGGACCTTTGAATCTCGTTTATCAAAACGAACAAATCTTTTTTTTGAGTCATTTCGTTAATTTCAGCAGAATGTATTTAAAATGTTACATGTTTGCCAAATTCCCCAAACATATCAAATGTTGAAAGCATTAAAGGAGAACTCCGGTCAATTTTAACATTGAGCTCAATTTTTAGTAAATTTGGAGTGCTGTCAATACAGAGAACAACGACAAAAATCGGTGTTGCCTACACCGTGTTATCCTCTTTTTAAAATTTGCACCCTATTGACTTGAATGGGGCACGTTTTAAACCTGCTTTTATTTCTCTTATCATCCTTGATGTGTCATTACAAGTGCCCAGCCATGTTGAGTGATTCCTTCAGAGTGAGCACGAGTGAATCTGACTGCAGTAGATGTGTGTGACGAGTGTATGTTGTTACACTAGATTATTGACATAATTTAATCAATAACCGTATTATTTTATGGGACTCTTATTTTGAAAACGTTTGTTTTGGAAACTGCACAGTTGTCAATGGTCATGTGATCATAAACTTAATAATTTGCGTTGTTTTCAATTCTTCATACATGTATATTTCTTATTTTTTTTGTATTGTTTTTGGTTTCACTCTTAATAAATATTTCTGCACTAAATTCAGGAAGCACTATTACGTAAGCGCCGTCTTGCGTGAGGGTAATGCTGATGTAACTTGCGTGCGCGCTCTCTCTTTCGCTGGATGTCGTGGCGAGAGGTACGTTTTATCTGCTCCTCAGAGAAGTGTGTAAATGTGCAAATGTGCTTTGAGTGTTGTATAGGGATTTTCTGTAGGTAATGAGTTTATTTGTTGTTTTTCTCTTTACTGAGTGATCAACGATCTGGGTTATAAATGTTATAAGAGTATGTTTGATCGAAGTACGAATTTGATTAATGGCCGCAGTTGCACGTGCGGTGTGCTTGCGAGTTAGAACGATATATTTTTTCGTTAAAACATTTACAGTTGAATTCAATATGAGTTATACATTTGTAATTGTGTAAAGTTGTATTTGTTTATTTTGAAGGATTCATGCAATGTTCGAATGTATTTTCTGTATATGAATTTACATTGAGATATCGTGTGTTGATTGACAGGCACGGCTAGGCCAGAAATGCCAATTACTGGTGATTAAGTGTGATCGTGTCTGTTATTTCTTTTGATACAGGTATGTAGATGGATCATTTACTATTGTTATTTTTCTATTTTTCTTATTGAAGTTATTTCTATAATTGTTAAGCGCTCTCTTTCGCTGGATGTCGTGGCGAGAGGCACGGCTAGGCCAGAAATGCCAATTACTGGTGATTAAGTGTGATCGTGTCTGTTATTTCTTTTGATACAGAGGCTGAGAGTAAAGAAAAACAAAAGTACATCATTGTGTGGGATCTCTTTCTTTAAAAATCAAACACAACGCAGAAGAAAACCCACTACAAATTGGTGCCGTTGACCCGTCGTTTGGTTCGCTGATTGCTGACCACCTGGGATGCTGCAAGCGTGCATCTTCGGCTGGGACTGTCGTCGCCGTCCTGAATAATCTGCATCTTCGGCTGGGACTGTCGTCGTCGTCCTGAATAATCTGCATCTTCGGCTGGGACTGTCGTCGCCGTCCTGAATAATCTGCATCTTCGGCTGGGACTGTCGTCGCCGTCCTGAATAATCTGCATCTTCGGCTGGGACTGTTGTCGCCGTCCTGAATAATCTGCATCTTCGGCTGGGACTGTCGTCGTCGTCCTGAATAATCTGCATCTTCGGCTGGGACTGTCGTCGTCGTCCTGAATAATCTGCATCTTCGGCTGGGACTGTCGTCGTCGTCCTGAATAATCTGCATCTTCGGCTGGGACTGTCGTCGCCGTCCTGAATAATCTGCATCTTCGGCTGGGACTCGTCGCCGTCCTGAATAATCTGCATCTTCGGCTGGGACTGTCGTCGTCGTCCTGAATAATCTGCATCTTCTGCTGGGACTGTCGTCGTAGTGCTGAATAATCTGCATCTTCGGCTGGGACTGTCGTCGTCGTCGTGAATAATCTGCATCTTCTGCTGGGACTGTCGTCGTCGTGGATGGTCTGCATGGTTGGAGTATTTAATTAGTGACTAGTTTGAAATTGGTTCATTTTCATTTATTTATTTTTCGCTTATTTTTTTTACAATTTTTTTTTTTATTACATGTTTTTTTTTAAGGGGAAATTATTACAGAGATAAAGTGATAGGTATTTAACTTCATTTAAATTTGTCAAATTCAGTTATTTTTCGAAGTAAAAAAAAAAAAAAAAAAAAAAAAAAAAAAGTCAAAGTGTAATGATGGCTGGTAGAGGAAGAGGTGTATTACTGGGCACACCTGACAGAGATTTCCAGTTTATGGGTCCTGAGTATACAAGCACTGGGAGGGGTAAAGCAGTTAGACCATCGGGTGATACTAGTCCAGACATATGCTGTAAGTCCCATCGCAAAACCCGGTTAAACCAGAATATACTAATGTTGAATCAGGACTTACAAATGAAATGAGTGACCTGGTTAGACAAATTGGTTCTGAAATCGGCGAAGCCATCAGGGACACTCTATTGCAGACTGGACGTTCAAGTTTGCCATCTAGTGGTCGTTTTGCAGATGCCACTAACATTTCTGACACAAAAGTACCGAATGCAACCATTATAGATGCTTCCAAGTTAAATTTGGTACTGAAGTCTGAAGTTTCCTCACCGCCGTATTATCGTGGAGATGGTACAGATAAGTGCTCCATGATGGAGTGGGAAGAATTGATGCGAGTGTATCTTAACAAAAAAGAAGTGGCAGATTCTGACAGAGTTGAGGAAGTGATGAACAGACTAATGGGGAGGGCCAGGGATATCATAAAAGTCTGGCTGAGTAATAGACTGGTAACCCCGACTGTAGACGCGGTTTTCACAGTCTTGAGACATCATTTCAGTGATTCCAGTAGCTCAGGGATGCCTTTAGCTGATTTTTACTCTGTGAAACCTTATTCCAATGAAAGCCCTTTGGACTATTGGATAAGGTTAAACAAAGCAGCTGAGGTGGCTGAGCGGAGCCTTAGGGAGGAGGGCAGACACTTGGAAAATCGGAGCAAAGAACTGGCTGTAATGTTTATTCGACACTGTCCTGACAAGGAACTCTCTTTGGTGTTCAAAAGCAAATCTGCACAGTCATGGACCGCGTCTGAGGTCCAAGAACGATTAGATGAGATGCTAAGGGAACAGAAAGCCACTAAGCGAATTACGTGCCAACAAACAGCCAAAGTATTTGAGTCTAACAGTGAATCATCTTCTGTGTCTTCTTCTCAGTCAGAAACTGCCACACCAGTAACTGACAATAGCACTCTGGACAAGGTCTTGACTATGTTGGAAAAGGCTCTTGTGTGCAATGCCCAATCTGTGCGTGTTGGTTGGTCCAAAAATCCTAACAAACAGGGTCGTGAATGTAGAGTTTGTGGCAGCAAAGATCACAGCACTACTGCTCATTGCAAAATGTACAATCTCTGCTTTAAGTGTTTTTTGTCTGGGCACAGGAGTTTCAATTGTGAGATGACCGGGCCCAGGGAAGGCACTGGCAGACGAGGAGATGATGCGCCGCAGGGAAACTAGAACGCCTACATTGGGGGGAGGGCAATGTGGGTCAAAATGAGAGTTCCTCCTGGAATAGTGATGTTGAGTCTGTCTATTCATTTTTTTGTGAGAATGTAAGCAAAGACAAAACTGTGGTTTTTCAAAATACTATTCGTTCTGCACAAAATGACAGTCTGTTTTATACAAGTGTTTTAGTACAGGACAAAGTTCGGTTGAGGGGGATGCTGGACAGTGGCTCTATGGCGACTACATTGAGTGCTGACATGGTACCTCAACTGTTAGAAGCTGGAGTCCTGGATCAGGAGCTCTTTTGCCCATCAGACGTTGTCCTGGTTGGGTGTGGTGGGAAGCAGACTTGTCCTGAAGGTATGTGTGATCTGAAAATGGAGGTGTATGGGTTCAGTTTTAGTGTCCCAGTCCTTATTGTCAGTGGGCAGGTAGACCAGCTTATTATCGGAACAAATGTGTTGAAACCACTGATTAGAGAAATGAAGTCGAATGAGGGGTTCTGGAGAGTTTTGGATAAACCAGACCAGTCTAATTCAAGTGACGATTGTCAGTTTCTGCGTATGCTGTCAAGCATTGAGAGGTGGAGGGGTAGTACGATCCCTGACATGGTGGGCACTTTAAAATCCAAGTCTGCTGTGGTCCTGCAGCCTATGAGTGAACATCTTGTTTGGGGTCGGCTGCCACGAGGATTGAAACTTTCAGTGGGCAGCACAGTTGTAATTGAGCCGAGTACGTCTCGTTGCGTTCACCGTAATGTCCTTGTTGGTAGAGTGATCTCGCCTTTGTGGGGCGACGGTTGGCTCCCGGTGAAAATGATAAACCCGACAAATTCTGAAATTGTGCTGCGCAGAAATGCAAAATTGGCTGATGTCTACCCATGCATCGCTTTGGAAGATTTTGATCATGTGACCGAGAAAAGGATTTTCCAGAATGTAGCCATCCACAGTGGCAGTTCTTGTGGTAGTTTATCAGCAAAGAGTTCTGTATCTGGTGGTAGACAGGTGAATGACATTCAACTGGATGGCTTGGGTCTCAAAGACTTAAATGTGAAAGACTGTGAGGTGTCGCCTTTCTGGAGGGACAAGCTGGTTGATCTGATAAAGAAATATGAGAGTGTTTTCTCTAGGCACTCATTGGATTGTGGCGAAGCGAAGGGGTTCTGTCATCGCATTCGTTTGGTAGATGATAGACCTTTTCGTCTGCCTTACCGTAGACTTTCTCCAGCGCACTATCACAAGTTGAGGGAGACGCTTGATGAGATGGAACAGAAGGAGATCATTAGGAAATCTTCCAGTGAATTTGCATCACCGTTGGTGTTAGTTTGGAAGAAGAACGGTGATTTGCGGTTGTGCACTGACTTTAGGTGGTTGAATGCTCGTACGGTGAAGGATGCACACCCCCTCCCTCACCAAGCAGATGTGTTAGCAGCTCTGGGGGGGAATGGTATGTTTAGTACCATGGATTTAACGTCTGGGTACTATAACGTTCCTTTACATGAAGAGGACAAGAAATTTACAGCCTTCAGCTCTCCTCTTGGGTTGCATGAGTACAACCGCTTACCGCAGGGTCTGTGCAACAGTCCTGCAACGTTCATGAGAATGATGATGACTATTTTCGGTGATCAAAATTTCTTGAGTTTGCTCTGTTACTTGGATGACCTGTTAGTTTTTGGTAAAACTGAGGAGGAGAGCTTGCAGAGACTGGAAATGGTGTTTCAACGGCTTAAGGATCATAATTTGAAACTGTCACCTTCCAAATGTATATTTTTGCGGAGATCTGTGAAATTTTTGGGTCACATTGTTTCACAGGAAGGTGTGGCGAGTGATCCAACAAAGGTAGAGGCCATTGTGAATGTGTCAGAGAAAGACTTGATGGAAGCTGATGGGGTTACCCCATCTGTGAGTAAAATCAGGTCATTTTTGGGCATGATTGTGTACTATCAACATTTCATTGAGAATTGTTCCATGATTGCAAGGCCTCTTTTTCAGCTGATGTCTGGCCAGAAGAAACCTAGGAAAGCGAGGGGTCTTGGAAAAAGGTCAGGGGCTGTTCGGAAGCTCACGCCTGCTGATTGGACAGAAGAATGTATAGGTGCATTTGAGAATTTGAAGGCTGCACTGGTAAAAAAGGTTTTGCTTGCCCATCCTGATTTCTCTAAACCATTTTTACTGTCGGTTGATGCCTCAACCAGTGGGCTTGGGGCCGTGCTCTCCCAAGTTCAGGGGGGTTGTGCGGTTGCAAGGCCAATTGTTTTCGCATCAAAGTCACTTAATCATGCTCAGTCAAAGTATCCAGCGCACAGGCTTGAGTTTTTGGCGATGAAATGGGCCATTTGCGATAAATTTAGCCACTGGCTTCGTGGGCATAGGTTTACGGTTTGGACGGATAACAACCCGCTCAAGTATATTTTGACCAAACCAAAGCTTGATGCCTGTGAGCACAGGTGGGTTGCGAAGTTGGCTCCTTTTGAATTTGACATCCAGTACATTCCTGGACCAAAAAACGTGGTGGCTGATGCTTTGAGCCGGGAACCTTTTGCTACTCCCAAGATCTTGCACAGACTTACCAGAACGCCTTATGATATTTTGAGGCATGAAGCAGATGCACTTGAGGTTGAGCGGGTACAGGATATGTTTCATTTGTCCTGTGAACATACAAAGAGTGTAGCTATGGAGAAAATATCTGGGTCGCAGAAGTGTCATGAGGTCGATAACATGGGTCAGAGTTTGGCTGGGGGGCGGGTGTCCTGTGAAGAGAAGTCAGCTGTACTCCGCTCTCACCGTCACTGGGAGGAAGGAGCAGCTGTTAGAGCAGTGGCTTATGTGCAGCATTTAAGGGGCTTGGAGGATGCGGGGCAGTGCTCACTTGATAAACTTACCCAGGCAGATTTACTTGACAAGCAATGTCATGATCCAGTCATAAGTAGGGTGAGGTTCTTTGTGGAGCGTGGTAGACGACCATCTAGGAGAGAGAAAGTCAGTGAGTCAAAAGAAACTGTGCGAACACTCAGACAATGGGGAAAATTCACAGTTAAGTTAGGCATACTTTACCGTGTGTCTAAGAATCCGACAACCAAGAAAAAGACTTTTCAGTATGTCGTTCCAGCTGCTTTGAGAGGCTTGGTCCTAAAAGGGGTGCATGATGACGCAGGTCATCAGGGCCAGCACCGCACTCTTTGGCTAGCGAGGCAAAGATTTTACTGGTATTCTATGGAGAAAGACACTAAACTGTACGTGATGCAGTGTAAGAGATGTGTGTTGAGTAAAGCCCCTGAACCTGAGGCCAGAGCTCCACTTGTGTCAATAACCACTACAGCGCCGCTTGAGTTGGTTTGTATCGATTTCTGGTCGGCTGAGGATGTCAATAACAAATCGGTTGACGTGTTGGTAGTAACCGACCATTTCACAAAACTTGCGTGTGCGTACCTCTGTCCAAATCAAACTGCAAAGTCTGTAGCCCGGGTTCTGTGGAACAATTTTTTTTGTGTATATGGGTTCCCAGGACGGATCCATTCAGACAAGGGTGCAAATTTTGAAAGTTCTTTGATTGCTGAAATGTTGAAGTTGTCAAGTGTTACCAAATCTCGTACCACGCCCTATCACCCTATGGGTAACGGGCAAACTGAAAGGTTTAATCGTACTCTTGGTGACATGATAAGGTCCCTGCCTCCGAGGTCTAAAGCGGTTTGGCCTCAGATGTTGAACACACTGACTTTTTCGTACAATTGCACTAGACATGAGACAACTGGCTATCCACCTTTCTTTTTGATGTTCGGCCGTACTCCGAGATTGCCTGTAGATGTTTTGTTTGAGAGTGTGATTTTGGATGATGAGACTGTTGATGTGAGTAAATATGTCCAGTCTCTGGGGAAGGATTTAAGGGAGGCAATGTCACTTGCACAACTGAATGCGCAACAGCAGCAGAGTAAACAAGCTGAATATTATAATCGCAAGTGCAAGGGTCATTCTTTGGAGTTGGGTGATCGGGTCCTTCTGGCAAACAAAGGAGAAAAGGGAAAGAGGAAATTAGCTGATCGTTGGGAAAGCACGGTGTATATTGTGGTCAGTAAGACCATTTCTTTGAACACGTACAAGATTCGCCACCCTGTTAATGGTCGTACCAAAACTGTTCATCGCAACCTGTTGATGCCGGTGAACTTCTTACCATTGCCTGCTTGGGATGATTCTGTGAGTTCAGAGTGTGATTTGAGTTCAGACTGTGATTTGTCACATACTGACTGTCAGAAGAGTGATACTACAGACCGAATTTCTCAATGGATTACTAATTTAGATGATGTGGCAGGGACTGCCAGTGGTGAATTGAATGATGACATGATTGACAGTGGTGAGCATGATATTTGTGATCATGTAGTGGGGAATCAAGTTGAACAGGTTGAAGGGATGGAGTGTCATGATATTTCTGAGAGAATGTCTGTTCCTTCAGCGTCTTTGTGCCTCGCATCAATTGCTGGAACATCATATGTGTCAGATGCTCACACTGAAGTCTCTGTATCTCCGATTGTCGTGCCGATAAATGATCGTGATGGTGACATTTCAGTGGTAGTGCGAGAGATTTCTGCGAGTTCACCTGAACGTGATTCGGTGTTTTGTCATGCTCTCAGAGAGCCTGGTGAACAGCAGAATGTATATACAAGATTTGGTAGACTTATTAGACCTGTGAGTAGATTGATTCAAACAATGTCAACTCAAAGAGTTAATCCTGTTCTGGAAGTATGATTTTTTTTTTTTTTTTTTTAAGTGTTTTTGATTGAGTGTGCATTTGTCGATCTGTCAGAGGTGGCATGATCTTTCATGATCTGTCATACATTAAGTTGTTTAAAACAAACAATTAGTGTAAGAAAAGTGATTTATTGGTGTATGTCATATTTGAAACTATGTATATGGCATGGTTTTTCGAATGGTAGATTGGGGATTTGCTACCCTTGATTTATCTGAATCTTAAATAAGATGGCTTTAGAGCTGTATAACCTAAGGAGGTTTATGTGAAATGACATCACTGATATGTCAAGTGGATGACCTGTCCAATAATCTAGCGTAAAACAGTAGGGGTGAATGTGACGAGTGTATGTTGTTACACTAGATTATTGACATAATTTAATCAATAACCGTATTATTTTATGGGACTCTTATTTTGAAAACGTTTGTTTTGGAAACTGCACAGTTGTCAATGGTCATGTGATCATAAACTTAATAATTTGCGTTGTTTTCAATTCTTCATACATGTATATTTCTTATTTTTTTTGTATTGTTTTTGGTTTCACTCTTAATAAATATTTCTGCACTAAATTAAGGAAGCACTATTACGTAAGCGCCGTTTTGTGTGAGGGTAATGCTGATGTAACTTGCGTGCGCGCTCTCTCTTTCGCTGGATGTCGTGGCGAGAGGTACGTTTTATCTGCTCCTCAGAGAAGTGTGTAAATGTGCAAATGTGCTTTGAGTGTTGTATAGGGATTTTCTGTAGGTAATGAGTTTATTTGTTGTTTTCTCTTTACTGAGTGATCAACGATCTGGGTTATAAATGTTATAAGAGTATGTTTGATCGAAGTACGAATTTGATTAATGGCCGCAGTTGCACGTGCGGTGTGCTTGCGAGTTTAGAACGATATATTTTTTTCGTTAAAACATTTACAGTTGAATTCAATATGAGTTATACATTTGTAATTGTGTAAAGTTGTATTTGTTTATTTTGAAGGATTCATGCAATGTTCGAATGTATTTTCTGTATATGAATTTACATTGAGATATCGTGTGTTGATTGACAGGCACGGCTAGGCCAGAAATGCCAATTACTGGTGATTAAGTGTGATCGTGTCTGTTATTTCTTTTGATACAGGTATGTAGATGGATCATTTACTATTGTTATTTTTCTATTTTTCTTATTGAAGTTATTTCTATAATTGTTAAGCGCTCTCTTTCGCTGGATGTCGTGGCGAGAGGCACGGCTAGGCCAGAAATGCCAATTACTGGTGATTAAGTGTGATCGTGTCTGTTATTTCTTTTGATACAGAGGCTGAGAGTAAAGAAAAACAAAAGTACATCATTGTGTGGGATCTCTTTCTTTAAAAATCAAACACAACGCAGAAGAAAACCCACTACATATATATATATATATATATATATATATATATATATAGGAAAGAGTCAAATAGAAAATGTCTCTTGTATGACTTTCAAGGACCGAATATGCAGAAAACGTCAAATGCAATAATTTTGATTTGGCTCTCCATATGTTATAAAAATGTCATGGGTTTCATTTGAACAGTTTTTGTATGGGACTTTATCATTGTGCCACCCAACCAGTCACAGTGATATACATGAGTGCAAAAACCAGCGCCATCATGTCGTGTCATTTTTTTCCTTCAAAATCTCCAATGACAGTAAATGCATTCGTATTTAATAAGGGGTGATATTACGTTTTTCCATAACAAACATTTTATTAATCGTAATTTTTCTTATCAATCGTCCACCACTGATTTTCGACACAGCACCCTCGATTAAACTATAATAGTAAAACTCAAATCAAGGGTGTATCTCACAAACACACGGGTAAAATGCACATTATCAAGTCCCCATAACAAGAAATTAACAAAACAGTCTGTAGATATATTGTTCGCTATCAATTATTTATTTAGCCTACATTTCATATGTCATGTTGAGACGCTGCTTACCTCTAGCGTTTATGAACGGTTTTGCAGGCTTCTCTGTATCTTTACCCAATTTGAATGTGTTTGGTTTGACTTGTCCAACAACATTATTAATTATTACATGTTCATGAATGTAAAATAAATATGGACCCTTGAAGAAACAACTTGATTGACCATTTTGTATTTCTAATAATATTTCAAATACAGTAATATTTCATTAACATTTATATTCAATTTATGTGCAAATAATTTTCCACTTTCCAAGTATTGATCTTCTTACTGTGGATAGCATACAAGTGTTTATAGTCTGTGGTGCTTCCTGAATTCAACTAGATAACTTTTTTTTTTAATCGTTTTTAAATTTTTTAAAGTCTTTAAATTTTTTAGATGGATCTAAAAAGCACACACTCCCCACCCCTAATCCTACCCAAGGGTTTTCAGTGCGTATGCACTCCAAAAATAAATTGTTAGGATGTGAAAGAGGACCCAAAAGCGAGATGCCGCAAAACAGTCTTTAATGTAAATTAGAATCTGTCCACAGAATGTATAACAAACAGAAAAGTTCAGAGAAGTCCGTTGAAAACAGGAATAGCCGGCAGGCTCTTAAACGAGAACACAAATCCTCTCCTGGGACAGCGCAGCACAGAATGCGGCCAGAGAACAGAGAGAGAGTGGCGAGCCTTGGGTCTCACGTGTAGAGTGGGGAATCCGGTAGCTGGAAGCAGGTGCTGTTCAGGTTCTCGGAGACTGGTAGCTGGTTTGAATACAGAGAGCACGTAATAGCACAAACAATATACTGCCGTAGATTATGCTCCAGTAAGTGCACAGACAGGACAAGACAAGACACGAGACGTAAAGCGAGATGCAATACGCATGTAGCATTGAATAATCTGACAATGAGACAAGGAGGGTGAGAGCTAGAAAAAGCAGAAACAATTAGAGGAAAAGAGGGAACAGGTGGGAGGAAATCAGCGCGGAGAATGTAGAGTGAAAACAGCTGAGGGTGATGAGATGACGAGAGAGTGCGTGTGAGTGGATGTGTAAGTGAACGTGTGTGACCACAAGAGGGAGACAGAGAAGGAAGAGAGAGCCAGGATCAAGCCAGACGAATGGCGAGCAGTTCGCGATTGCCAACATCGTAGTTTCGTTCAGCAGGGGAGAGACGGTGAGAGAAAAATGCACAGGGGTGTACCTTTCCGTAAGCGGCGGAGCGCTGGGAGAGGATAGCCCCGACCCCCACCTCAGATGCGTCGACCTCGACGATAAACTGTCTAGCGATGTTGGGACTGAGCAGGATAGGTGCGGTGGTAAAGAGGGTCTTTAGCTGATCAAAAGCTCCTTGGGCGGGTTCTGACCATCTAAAGCAGGATTTGACTGAGGTTAGAGCAGTGAGAGGCGCAGCAACTTGGCTAAAATTTTGAATGAAACGACGATAAAAATTAGCAAAGCCGAGAAAACGCTGAAGCGCGAGGCGAGAGTCGGGCACCGGCCAATCAGTGACTGCCCGGACCTTAACCGGGTCCATACTGATCCCCTCTGCAGAAATGACCGAACCTAAAAACATAGTCGAGGACGCGTGAAACGAACACTTCTCTGCCTTGACATAGAGTCGATTCTCTAATAACCGTTGAAGGACACGGCGAACGTGCTGGACATGAACTTGGAGAGAGGGAGAGAAAATCAAAATGTCATCTAGATAGACAAAAACGAAGATGTTGAGCATGTCGCGAAGAACGTCATTGATAAGGGCTTGAAATACCGCAGGGGCGTTGACCAAACCGAAAGGAAGAACCTTATATTCAAAGTGCCCGAGGGGCGTGTTGAAGGCGGTCTTCCACTCGTCCCCCTCTTTAATACGAACTAAATGATAAGCATTACGGAGATCGAGTTTGGTAAAGATCTTTGCTCCCTGTAAAACCTCGAAAGCTGACGACATCAGTGGCAAGGGATAACGATTCTTGACAGTGATCTCGTTCAGCCCGCGATAGTCAATACAGGGACGTAAAGAGCCATCCTTTTTCTCCACAAAGAATAAACCAGCCCCGGCAGGAGACGAAGAGGGGACAATGGTTCCAGCATTAAGAGACTCGGATGGATAAATCTCGGGGGCCTCGCGTTCAGGGGCTGATAACGAATATAATCTACCTCGCGGGGGCGTGGACCCCGGGAGTAGATCGATACTGCAATCGTACTGGCGGTGAGGGGGGAGAGAAGTGGCCCGGGAACGACTAAAAACCCCCCGCAGATCGTGATACTCCTCCGGAACTCCAGACAAATCACCCGGTTCCTCCTGAAAAACAGAGACAGAAGAGACGGGAGGAACAGCAGAGGTTAAACACTTAACATGACAAGACAATTTCCAGGACAAAATAGAGCCATTAGACCAGTCAATGTGGGGGTTGTGTTGAACTAGCCAAGGATGACCAAGAACAACAGGGGTAAAGGGCGAATGGAAAATTAAAAAGGAAATAGTCTCTTTATGGTTTCCCGAGACGGTGAGAGTCAGAGAAACAGTTTCCTTCTGAACCCTAGGAAGGGAACTACCATCAAGGGCGAATAGAGGGGTGGAGTCTTTTAAGTCTATGAGGGGGATACCTTGTTCACGAGCCCACGCCTCGTCGACGAAGTTTCCCTCCGCCCCGGAAACGACCAACGCCGTGCAGGTAACAGAAGAGACCGGCCAGAGAATGAGCACAGGTAGAGTGGTACAGGACCTCTCTTTAGATGGAGAGACCCAGGAAGTAGCGCTCGCCAGTAACCCTCCGCCTACTGACGAGCTCTGGCTTTTACCGGGCAGTTCGAGACGAAGTGGCTAGCAGCAGCACAGTACATACAAAGACGGTTTGTGACTCGCCGCTCGCGCTCCTTGGAAGAGATGCAAAGCCCTCCGAGCTGCATAGGTTCGGGGTCCATGCAGGAGGATTGAGAAGAAAAGGTGGCAGAGGGAGTAGAAAATAGAGCAGATTCCATGCTGCGGGCTCTGCGGCGCAAGTCAAACCGTTTCTCCACACGGATTGCAAGATCGATAAGGGCATCGAGATGAGGAGGTTGTTCACGTGCGAGGATCTCGTCCTTGAGGTCAGGATTAAGAGCCTCCAAAAAATGAGCAACCAGGGCTGGCCCGTTCCATCCGCAGGTAGTAGACAGGGTACAGAATTCTATTGGAAAATCAGCAACAGAACGTCTACCCTGCCGAAGCGTTGAGAGTAAGCGAGACGCTTCTTCACCGTGGGCTGAACGGTCGAAGACGCGGATCATCTCTTGTTTGAAGAGGGAAAAGTCGAAAACGCAAGCCACCTCAGCCTGCCAGTTGGCCGCACCCCACTCTCGAGCACGACCCGTGAGGAGAGAGATGACATAGGCAACCTTGGCACGGTCTCTTGCGTAGGTTGAAGGCTGAAGGGAAAAAACAACCTCGCACTGAGTAAGGAAGGAGCGGCATTGAGTGGGCTCACCCGAGTAGACAGGAGGGTTGTTGATCCGTGGCTCGGAAGCATCGCGGAAATCAGCGGAGGTGGAAGACTCATGACGCATCTGATGAAAACGCTGAGAGAGATCCGAGAACTGGACCGCCAGAGACTCAACAGCCTGTCTTGGGGAGGAGATATCCTCTTCGTGTTTGCCCAGTAAGGCGCCCTGAAGTTCGACGGCAGCTTGGAAGGGGTTGTCACTCGCTGAGTCCATGTTTGGTCAGATTATTCTGTTAGGATGTGAAAGAGGACCCAAAAGCGAGATGCAGCAAAACAGTCTTTAATGTAAATTAGAAGCTGTCCACAGAATGTATAACAAACAGAAAAGTTCGGAGAAGTCCGTTGAAAACAGGAATAGCCGGCAGGCTCTTAAACGAGAACACAAATCCTCTCCTGGGACAGCGCAGCACAGAATGCGGCCAGAGGACAGAGAGAGAGTGGCGAGTCTTGGGTCTCACGTGTAGTGTGGGGAAGCCGGTAGCTGGAAGCAGGTGCTGTTCAGGTTCTCGGAGACTGGTAGCTGGTTTGAATACAGAGAGCACGTAATAGCACAAACAATATACTGCCGTAGATTATGCTCCAGTAAGTGCACAGACAGGACAAGACAAGACAAGACACGAGAGGTAAAGCGAGATGCAATACGCATGTAGCATTGAATAATCTGACAATGAGACAAGGAGGGTGAGAGCTAGAAAAAGCAGAAACAATTAGAGGAAAAGAGGGAACATGTGGGAGGAAATCAGCGTGGAGAATGTAGAGTGAAAACAGCTGAGGGTGATGAGATGACGAGAGAGTGCGTGTGAGTTTTGGCGACAATGGCATCCGGCCAAATTAGGGATACAAACACATCTTCATTGTATGAAAAGACAAGACATCTCTGTAACTCCTCCAAAGAGACATTAGTTAAACACCACCCCCCCACCCCCCCACTGGCGTCTTTAAGTCTGTTGAAACTGTCTGTGTGGATCTCCCACATGTGCCATAAAGGGACCCCTGTTGTTAGAAAACCCCCCTCTCTGTAAAAACGACATGCCTTCCAAGATCACATGATGCCTTAAAGACATTTCGCAGTTACGCACACACGTAACATGACCCAACGTCCTCCATAAAGAAACGCACACACACAACCAACGTTTCCTTAAACGAATCATATTTAAAACATTACCAAATGTATTCTGTGTTGCCATTTATATGTCATGACAGGTTTGGGATTTAATTTACAATATTAGTATGTATTAATCAAACTCTAAATACTTCTAATGTGTATATCTTATGTAACTCTGTATCCCTATAATCTTAATCTGAAGTGTTTGATATCGTTGTAATTCTCTAAATCTAACAGAGTTGAATCTTGATAATAGACTGCAATGATATGATTCTTACCAGTGTTGGGTATAGTTACTTTGGAAAGTAGTTAATTAGGTTACAACGTTACCATCAATTAAAAGTAATCAGTTACGTTACTGCGTTATCTATTCATAAAAGTAACGCGTTAGAGTACTCGTGCGTTACCAAAAATTAAAAGCCGTTTGCAGCGCCCCACACATGCTGCAGCTTAATTGACAGACACGGCCCCCTTTAAATGCACCTAGAAGTCGTGACTCCTGGCAATGAATAACGTCAATCATCCGACTAAATTAACACTGCAGGATAACAATAACAGGAAAGACAGTCATAGGCTATTCCACATAGCGTTTTATTTATTTATTATCACAGAACATATTAATCAAAATTCACTCCTTCCCAGCCCGGGTAGTAGAGATGCGCGGATGGGCTATTATTTCAATAAAAAAAATCTATAATTATAATGGCGATATTATTTCAGTATAGAAACGCAGACATCCCAAGTCTATCGGAAGTTCCGGGAGTCTCCCGCATATTGATAGCCGCTCACTGATGCCCGCGAATTAGTTAAAATCTCCCGGAATCTAGAGCGAGCGCGCCCGCGAGACAGAGACTGCTCCAAACCGCGCAGCGCGTGCATGGCAGAGCGGGATGGAGAGAGAGCAAGAGACTGCGCGCGTGTGCCTTAATGAAGCTGGAGGGTGGTGGGGTATTGAAGCGCAGAAACACTGTCTTGATCCTGGGGAAAACTTTTTTTATTCGGGATTTTCCTTTCCTTAAAAAAACGGATTACTTTTTAAAAAAAATAACGAAGTTACTGATTACTTAACGCACAAAACTAACGCGTTAAGTTACACATTTCACGAAAAAGGTAATTAGAGTACTCTAACGCGTTACTTTATAACGCGTTACCCACAACACTGATTCTTACAATATGAATCATTTTCAGTCATAGGAATTACTAAAAGCTCTATCATAAATTATACAGCAGGGGGTCCCCTCTTGACAAGACAAAGAAGTTCTCCCGCTTCCAAATCACTGGAGGTGATTGGTCACCCGCGCCAAAGAAGGCGTGATTCTTACATTCCTTAAAGAGCCAAACGCTCTCTCTTTCCCCTGTTCCCCGCTCTTCATCACTGCTTCGTCATGTGTAAGTCTCCGTCCCAAACTCCAGGAGTTTGCGTCTTCTTTTATTTTCTTTATCTTAGTCTTTTGTTTTCATTTTCAAATTCTGCTTTGTTCGCTTCCACCGAAGAGTGAAACAAACTTAGCCTGAATTATTCCTTCGGCAACTTCACTTCCAAGAGACCTTCAAAACTCCCGCTAACAGTGCGCTACGGCAACACAAGCACGCGCCCTGCTCCGAGGATTCACGAGAGAACGCGCCTCAGCACGAGAACGCGCACTCCTCTCAGACACCCACACAAACGATCTTTGCAAGTATCAACTCTAACGAGTTTTTAATGTTTTAATGTTTTTTAATGTTTTCGATGCTTTTGATGGCTCTCAAAGCTCTGTGATGTTGTTGTTCCATGGTCACTCGTGATCATTCTCTCTCTCATCCTCAGAGCACTCTCCCTATTCTTTCTCACCCTACAACCTCAGCGCTTGCTCCGGCGCGCGCCCCTCCTACGAGTCATTCTCTCCTTCTCTCTCTCTCTCTCGCTCTCCCCCTCTCATCTGTTATCCGTTTTGTCTTGTATTGTTTGACTGTAAGTATATGTACATAGACATATAATCAGTGTATATTGTGTAGTCCGTATATTCTGTAGTTTTGCATTTATTAAAACCATACCAATGACTGTGACTGTGTAAATGCTCATAAATACAGGGTCAATGAGATTTGACTCTACCCGCTCTTATTATGTACTATAAGGTAGTTTAATTTTATAAACCCAGGAAAGTTAATATTTCTTGGAGTTTATAAGAAGGGATAACTTTATTGAGAAATTGATAGGTTAATCTTATGGTCGTTTGCTGGACGAACACCGATTTGATAATTACATTAATTTCCCTTAAGGATTATCTCATAATCGATCTGAAATAAGATTATTGATATATGAATGAGGAATTATAAGACGTTGTGATTGATTATTCATATATTCATATAATCTATCTATTTTCAATTTCGATAATTTAATGTAACTGTAATATGCAATATATTAATCATATTCATGATTAGTTATTAAAATTCCCTATAGATCATTTGAGCTAATGTTCATGGTATGACCCAATGCCGTTACAGAGTGGATGTGTAAGTAAACGTGTGTGTGTGTGTGTGTGTGACCACAAGAGGGAGACAGAGAAGGAAGAGAGAGCCAGGATCATGACATAAATAAATAAATAAATAAATAAATAAATAAATAAATAAATAAATAAATAAATAAATAAATATATATATATATATATATGACACGAGAAATAACATTCGTGATATAGATACGCACTTTCATGAAATCGTGTTGCTCCAATATCCAGTGTTGCAATGTAGGCCTATTATTTTCTACTTATTAAAATAATCTATATTCTTTTTTTCTGTTTTCGGTTAGATTCGTTGTAAACATTTACATGGTTCACAGAAGTACTCGATTTTGATTGGTCAATCCCAGCATTCAGGGATCTGATGTTTCCTAATATTCACTTGAATATGAGTGGTCTGATAGTATTGCCATGGATGAGCTATTGTAGTTGGAATCAACTTTCAGAATTATTTTTTTTCTTTAGCTGAAAAATGATTTACAAAAACACTGAGAGTCAATCAGAGTCGAGTTTTTATCTACCTTTTCCCAAGTCATCTTAAGTCTCATAACGTAAGAAGATAAAAAGATCAAATGGATGTTGATATTTAACATATTTTAGCAGTGATTGTATTCAACATAGTATACTGCCTTCAAAACTTTCAGCTTGAAATCTACTTTGATCTTCAAACTGAAAACCTTCAAACTTCAAGCTTTTAAAACTATTTCAAACTTTTAGGATAGGTTTTCTCAAGCCAAATTAAAGTTTGTGTTGACAAACTTTTTTAAAATAGTTTATGTAGGTACTTTACAGACAAAGCCAATAACACTCAAGCTTATCTTGTCTAACATTTTACTATAATATGTTTAAAATATATAAAAAAATAAATTCAATCATTTCTTCAAAATGATTAAATATTGTTTGTTTTGTATTTTATCTAAATTAGGTGTTGTGATTGGAGTGCATTTTCCTGAGAGTAAAAGTGTTCCGTGAAAAAAAAAAAAAAAATTCCTGGCCAAAATATATTTTAAATATATTGTACAAATATGTTGTGAACAGTGAAGTTTGGTTAAATATATTTTTGAAAGTGAAAATATATTTTGTTTCAACTTTCATATTCCAAAATATATTTCTAAATGTATTCCAAATGCAAGAAAATACATTTCCAACCGTACAGTAGCCTACATTTAGACAAAATACAAATGTGGATGGAACAGCATATCAAAAAGTAGGCTAAACTATATTTCGTATCCATCATTTAAATGTTTTAGATTAGGCTAATTTTAAACCCTTACAGGAAAAAAAACATTAATTTAATTTATTTTCCGCATGTGACCGATCACAACAGTCAGAAGACAAAAAAAGACAAATTTACTCGATAAAAATCTTAAAAGCCTTGTAATCAGCCTCCCAAATGTTATTTTTTTTTTATTACATATTATTTTATTTGTATTACTTGGTAGATTTTTTGCGTTTTGTAATTTAATACAAGTGTAATATAACAATCATAGCGTTTAAATGTATATCAAATAAAAAAATAATTTAAATATAAAAAATGGCTAGATTAATTTAATAACTGCGTCATCATTTGCGAACGGACTTTTGGAAGACTGCGCATGCGCTTTTTTTTCTGTAACGGTCAACTACCAGCGACTCGAGAGTTCCTAGGGGAAAAGGTATGTAAAAGCTATACATTACGTTCTAGTCATCATTTAGAATATGTTAATTGTCACTTTATGTATATTATGTTGTATTTTTAAGGTTTTGAAACTTTATTTTTCAGTTGAATTCCCTGTTTGGTTCATTTGCTCTCTATCTCCTAGCCTAACGTTAACTTACTGAGGTAAAATCTAAGATAACGTTACATTTTTAAAATTCCATTGTAACGTTAGTTGTTTTTAATTTGAACACTTAGCAAAACGTCCTATTTTTAAAACGGTGTCATATTTTTTAAACTTCAGTTAACTAAGCTAGACACGTGTTTCCTAGGGGTGGGGAAAAAAATCGATTCTTAGATGCATCGCGATGTGGACGTGGACGATTCTGAATCGATTCACAAATGCCCAAATAGTTAGGGAAAGTTAGGCATTTCTTTGGCCAATCTGCAAAAAAATTTCTTACCAATAGCTTTTTTTACCATGTGTTCCTATAGGTGTCTAGTAACACCTCCCAATTTATCCACGGCCAAATCCTCGGGGAAACGCCTGGAGGGGCAATCAAAGTTGGGGTGCCCAGAGGGCCTGGGTACCAAAAAAAAAAAAAAAAAAAAAATTTTTTTTTGCCAATATTAGCTTTTGAGATGTCTAACTAGGGGTTTTTAGGGGTGCTGAATCTATCCCAGCCATTAGTTTTGAGTAAAAATGTCTCCTTAATCTAGAGCTGCACGATTATGACAAAAATCATAATTGCCGTTTATTCCCTTGAAATTGTAATTGCAATTATTAATTACGATTATCACAATTTAAATTGAATATATATAGGCATATTATAATACATGTTTACGCAAAAATTGTTAACACACACAAGTACTGTCCCCCTTTACTTAACATACACATAAATTGTAAGAATATGACTAGTAAAGACTATAGATAAACATTAGGACTATGCTAAAGCAATTAAATAGCAATCCCAAACAAGTTTTTGTTAATACAATGTTGATCCACCACAGTCATTTAAAAAGAAAAGAAAAGAACACAAAGTCAAAATAAAGTGGCATTTTGGGGTTATGGAAACGACAGTTATGGTGAATAGAAAACAAGAACTGTTAATGAAACAGTTGAATAGAATGAAAATCATACCTGCATGCAAATCCTTCTCAATCCAAATCCAAACGTGATTTATTGGTATTTTACTTTTATTTCGTGACTTACTAATTTATATTGTAACGACGTTGCATGCTCGTAGTTTCTTTTGCACTTTATATAGAGTGAAGCGATACATAGCGCGCGCCGCCGCATGTGCGCGTGCAATTGAAGAGTGCGCGCTACGAGCACAGTATAACGGCTGACAGTAAAGTCCGTTACTCTGAGGTGAAAGACTTTTTGTTTCAGTGTACACTTACTTCACTGCCTGGTATGTCATATTGTGCTGGGTTTTCTGAAGTAGTCGCGATTCGCCTCTCATAACATAATTATGCTCTAAACACACACACGCAGAGTGGATTTTCTTTTGTAATCGCAGCTTTGAACGATTACGTAATCGTGGCATCCGTAAACGTAATCGCGATTAGAAATTTGATTAATTGTGCAGCCCTACCTTAATCTATTCTTTACCAAATATTCATAGTTTAAATATGACAGATCAATATTTCAATATTGATTGTGTTGTAAATTGAGATTATTGTTAGTTACACAATCTATTAATGTGGCTGTATGGACCTATTCTGCTATGTTTGTGTAGTCAAAAAAAGATAAATTGTTCACAGAGCTGCCTTGTAATTTAGGACAGTATGGAAGAGGATACCACAAATTACCATGGTTTGAGGTGCTTCATCTGTGGTGGTCCTGGGACTGAGATGCAAACACTCTCAAAAGTCACTCACAAAGGTTATCAGCAGCTATTATCTTATTCTGAGATCGTAGATGATGCAATGCTGATTAACAGACTACATGAGGACTGGAAAGATGGAGATTACCCCAAGCTGAAGTACCATTTGGACTGCAGAACCGAGCTGTACCATCGTTCGAGAAGTGTATACATTGCGAATCATACAGGTGTTTTTTATTTATTTTTTTATTCAGTGAATGTTGTTGCCACTTTCTGTCAATTAATCCTTTCAATCCAATACATGTTGTGACATGAATAAAAACTTCATTAAATTGTCTTTCATCCATCCATAGGACAAGATGCGCAGGACCAACGATCAGACAAGATGAAAAGACGCAGGGTACTGTCTGGGCCAAGTACCTTAAGTGCTGGCAGCTCAATATCCCAAACCCCATCAGCACACCTGGTCTACCATAATGTTTATATCTTCTGCAATAAGGGCATCAATGTTGGAATGCTGGAAAAATACCCTGGTAAGTTACCTGTCTGCTCTGATCATCAGAATAGTTTGAAAGGTCTTTTTTTTTTCCAAAGTAAAACTCTTTTCAAGGTAAATCATATATGTGGCTATAACCCAGGCAGAGCCCGGAAGTTGTACCGTGCACCTGACAATCGCTTCCAGGACCGACTGAAAAGGAAATTGATGGAAACAGCTGTGAGACGAGAAGATGCCTGGGGAGTTGAAGTGGCTGGCCGCCTATCCGGAATAATAGATTTGGTTGCTGAAGAGGCACTGTATCATCTTCGGTGCAAGTCCCAGTTTGAGAGCCCAGTTACAAACTCTGAGGTAATATATTTTTCCAGACTCTGTAGAGAATGTTCTGAAGCCAATCATTTCAATTAAAAGTTGTATTTTCCCCTCTCAGGTCGGACGGCCTATAGATGAAGAGAGACTGTTGCTGTTTGAGAAACTGTGCAAATGGATGGATGAAGTAGCGGAGCATGATGTAACAAGTCTCACTGAGATCCACATGAAGATGGTAGAGCTTGATCCCACGGAGGACAAAAGTCTCACATATGGACGGCTGTATCTGAAAAAGAAGCTTCAGGAACATTACGAGGAGTCTATCTACTTTACATCAGATGAGAGAAGAGGGGACATTGTGTGCCTGAAAGACACTACAAATGCAATCCTCCGAGACTACCGTCAACAGGTCATCAACCCCTTACAAACCATTGATGATGCTGCACTGAAAGAGCTCACAATTTCCACTGCCATTAATCTAATCTGTGGAGACTTGGCAAGATCTCCACTTGACACAAAGCAGTACCCCTCAGTAGACAGCATGACCAATACACAGAGCCAACTTGCTCTGATTCCTGACAGTCTCAAGCAGTTCTGAAGGCAGTTGTAAAAACTGATGAAAAGGTGGCAATGTGGGGCCAGAATTTTCTGAAAGCATACCGCCCTCGATCAGGAGTGATGCCCTCCCAACTCGGACTCACGATTCAGCTTGACCACATGTTTGGATCAAAGTGGTTGATTGACCGTATTCATCACTTAGGATACTCTGAATCATACGTTGAGCTCCATCACTACAAGTATTGTTACTTGAACGTGAAAAACGGATGTGGTAGCATGGACCAGGATACCATAATCACAGATGTGGATGGTAGAGGAGCTGTAGAGGTTGAGGAAGCAGAGGTTGATGCAGTCCTATCTGCAGAACAGCCAGATGAGCAAGAGGAGAGTGGTGCTGGTATGCATAAAGAAAATCAGCAAACCCCTGCCCTCTTTGTTTCAGCAGAAAGCACTGTTCATCAATGGGTTGGCGATAATATAGATCTCAACATTGTGTCACTACAGGGAAACACAGCATTCCATGCAATGGGCATAATCAGAGTAACTTCTCCTGCTCCAGCAACGAGACAACTTGAGCTTCATACAACAATACCAAGGAGAAAAATGACGGTTGAGGAAAAGGCAGCAACTCTCAAGGCAACAGAGGTGAAAATACTGTACTTTGTACCAAAAACTAAAGCAGGATTGGTAGACATCCGGTTGGTTCCCATTGCTGATCTCCATCAAGACCCTCCAGCCTTGAAGTCAGGGGACATTGCTTGGATGGCAGGATGGGCTATCAAGAATTACAACCCCACATTTGATCATCCTAACTGGAATGGCTTCATGAAATCCATACACCAAACTGAATGCAAGAATAAGTCCCTCATTGAGTTTCTTCCAATCATTGAGGGTGACCCAAACGAGTACAACACTATCTACACTACTCTAATAGAGTGCATACGCAGCGGTCAGTCTCCTGCTGTCATCACATTTGACATGCCACTATGGCTGAAAGCAACTCAGATAGTTCTCCAGTCTGACTTGCCCATCATCACAAGACTAGGAGGGTTTCATCTCCTGAAAAGTTTCCTGGGCTCTATCGGGGTTATTATGGCAGACTCGGGGCTGCAAGAGCTGATACAGCTAGTTTACCCAGGCAGCAACACTGCAGAACACATTCTCTCAGGAAGGGCTTATGCTAAGGCCATCCGGTTTCACCTCCTTGCATCAGCGGGCAATTACCAAGTTTGTGCTGAAAGAAGTTGTGTTCAGCGAGCAGGAGTATAAAGACATGGAGAACTTCATCAGGACTGCAAAAGAAATGAAAAGAGGTAATTTGACATTTCCCTAATCTGTAAGTTTCAAACTATCTCTGAGTATGCAGAATTATATTGTATCTTATTATATAGTAATACAATTCAAACTGTCTATCTCTAACAGATTCCATGGACACACCAAGGATAGTCACTGTATTCAAGGAGAGGATGGAGGAGAGGTTGAAAACGTTGGTTAAGGGAGGAAGGACACCTGCACTCTGGGCCTGGTACTATGGCAGAATCAACCTTATCAAGGTATTTATCAGGAGTGAGCGTGTCCCAGACCACACAAGTCACCTCAGCTGCATAATTGGAATGCTGAACACCTTGCAGCAGCAGGCCACCATCAGTATGCAAAGGGAGCAAGGCTCTATGTACAATTAATGCAGCAGCGACAGGACTCTCCCGTGTTCCAGAAACTCTATCCAAGTTCACTGTGTATGGCAACCATGTAGTCCGGTTCTCAGACATGAGTGGTCAGGCACATGGACTGACATCACAATAGAAACCACACTCATGTGTGAGGCTAAATCCTCAGGCGGTTTAAGCAGAGGGCGGTTCCGGAACAAATCTGCTCACAAGTCTTGGGTTCAGACACTGAACCACTTCTCGTTCATTCACCAGGAGCTTGAAGGAGTAATGAACAAACGTGGGGGACCTATCCACACAGACATCACAAGAGCCCAGATGGAGAAAGACAATGATGCTGTTAACGCCATAGTTGGATGGTTGGAGGAAGTCAACCCCTTCGATTCCATACGGGACAGGAATACCTTGGTATCTTCTCGACGGGGTTCAGCAGCACTACCGGGGACTCAGTCAATGCTGATCAGGCAGAGGAGGTTGCAGAGCCATACAGGCCAAGATGGATGGGAAAACTGTTCTGGATACAATGGAAACCAAGCACAAAGTCAAGTCATTGGCAAGCCTCAGATCTGCTCCCATAATCAATGGAGAGAAGCTAATCACTGACTCACTCAAGCTCTTCAACCGCCTCATCATCATTAGTGAGCGCGAAGTCAAGACCAAAGAAGCTCTGCACTTTGAGTTGACGCCAACACCAATGTCTCTATTTGACAAAAATCAGAAGTTGCGAAAGCCAGACAAGGGCTGCCCTAGCGAGGTTCCTGAAGGCATTTGTGGAGCCTGTCGAAAAAAAATACCTGCACAAGCCTGGTGGTTGATGGCGGTTGGCTCCTGCACAGCGTCAAATGGGAGGCTAACCTCACGTGGAAGGACATCGCTGAGAGCTACCTCCGGTTTTGTGATGTCCATGGGTAGCCAGCACCTCCGGATCACTGTGGTCTTTGACGGATACGGTAGCTCCACCAAGGACCATGACCACTTGAGACGTACAAAGAATGCATGCTGTGACATCAGATTCGTTCAGACTTAAAAAACATTGTTCCACGGGAAAAGTTCCTTGACAACAAGCACAACAAGGCCCAGCTCATTCTGCTCCTTACTGAGACCTTCCAAAGAAGTAGGATCAGTGTACAACAATGCTCTGATGATGCTGACACTTCTATCGTGTGTGCAGCACTAAACGAGGCAATAGAGTCCTCTGTTGAGGTGAGGGCAGAGGACACAGACGTTATGGTTATGCTGGTCCATCATAGGGCAAACCACCCGGTCTTCCTCACGACAGCTAAAGACACATCTTACGATGTCGGAAAGATCCGGGAGGCTCTCCCGGAGAGGTACCGTAAATATCTGATCTTCCTACACAGCTTCTCTGGCTGCGATACCGTATCAGCAATTTCTGGGTTTAGCAAACCAACTTTGCTCACCAAGCTCTGCAAGACTGACAAAGCAGAGGGGGCCATGGATGTGTTCAATGACATCAGAGCCAATAAAAGTGACATCATCAAAGCTGGCTGCGAACTGTTCAAGCTAATATTCTGCGGAAATCCACCTGAAGCTTTGGAAGACTTAAGATTTGATATCTTCAGCAAGCGGGCCGCAGCCGGGAGCATCAAGCCTGAGAAACTGCCTCCGACTACAGGAGCTGCAGCACAGCACTCTCTGCGGGCATATCTCCAGACCAGAGATTGGCTACTGCTTCAAAGTCCATCACTGGATGTCCTTGAGTATGGATGGAAACAAGGAGAACAAGGTTATGCACCAGTCCCTACAACAGATCCCATTGCACCAGACTACCTTCTGAAGTTTGTCAGCTGCAACTGTGCAGGGGACTGTGACACTCTCAGGTGCAGCTGTAAAAAGCAAGGAGTCAAGTGCATCTCTGTTTGTGGGAACTGTCATGGTAACTCTTGCCAGAACATCAACAAGCCAGATGATAACATGAAGTGAGAGAGATGCAGGGGAGTTGGATAAGGTTCTTTAAATTTTAAACTGATTTATGAAGTTTTGTTTCGTAATTGTTCAATAAAACCACTTTGCATGGACTTGAAGTCATTTTTACTCAAAACTAATGGCTGGGATAGATTCAGCACCCCTAAAAACCCCTAGTTAGACATCTCAAAAGCTAATATTGGCAAAAATATATATATTTTTTTTTTTTGGTACCCAGGCCCTCTGGGCACCCCAACTTCGATTGCCCCTCCAGGCGTTTCCCCGAGGATTTGGCCGTGGATAAATTGGGAGGTGTTACTAGACACCTATAGGAACACATGGTAAAAAAAGCTATTGGTAAGAATTTTTTTGCAGATTGGCCAAAAGAAATGCCTAACTTTCCCTAACTAATAAAGGTTCGTTGGCGAAGATATTTCGTCATGGTTTTCGTGACGAGAGCAACACTACTACACATCTACGTGTTCGTCAAAAACACAGGCGCTCAACATGATCTGAGTGAGTGCTGAGTGAAAATAGCCAAAGATACAACGTAGTTCCACAGAAAGTTTTTTTATTACTCCCATTCTCAAGCAACAACCCGCGAAGAACACGCAAGTCTCACCGACCCCCGTGATCATCACATTCTCACAGACTCTCGCGATAATACATTCCCTCGCACATGAAGTTAACAATCTCCCTCTCTTCTTTAAATAAAATAACGAATGAACGGATGACTTTGACATATAAAACATCATCACCAAATACAAAAGATTTTCAGAACACAAAAAAAAACTGTACCAAGATAAATGCTCAATAGTCCAGATATTACAGTTTCCATACACCCTCATACAGCGCTTTAAGAAGCATAAGTTAGGAAGCACCTTTTTTCGTCAAACAGTCAAGTCAGCAAGTTGTGACTTGGCTTCTGACCAACGTACTTCTTTGATTTTGTTAGCATGTAGGAGCTCTTTGACACTGCTTATTTCTAATCTTAGTCTCTTCTCTGTGACCTGTTTAGTAGACTTAAGAGCGTCAAACAGGGAATGGTTATCAGCAGTGATGTAGTAGTGCCTGGAGAAGTGGGTATACTCTTAATTTATGCACCTAATATTTTTTTAGGCATTCCAGCAAAGGATGAACGCTCTGTGTTATACACAGTGACATGCAATACTAGTCTTGCATATTAGTATTTAATAGTATAGAATAGAATTAATAGAATAGAACATATAGAATTAGTATTTTTGCATATCAGGGGCCGTACGCATGGGTTTTATAAATACAGAGGTCCCATAAATGTTACTGCTATAGGGGGGTTCGGGGGCATCCCCCCCTGCTTGCTTTAATTGGTCTCAAACATTGTGACATTGACGAGCGGGTGTTTGAGTGCTAAAGCAGCTCAGATGAGAAGGTCAGTTATCACCGCGATGGGCGAATCATTGCAGCACCAAATTAGAGTTAATATTAGGGAATTATTTCACAACTTTCATTATATACACAAAAAAATGTGTGTATATACCGGACCTCGTACTCAATGATGGGTACGACCCTGACTGGGGTGTTTTTTATTCACATGAGATTGGATTAGCTACTAAATGATGCGCATCAGAGGGGATTTAGAAGTGGGTATACTCAATGCCGACTGAAAAAGAAGTGGGTGTACGCCGTATACCTGCGTATACCCTGCACTACACCACTGGTTATCAGTAACACAAATAAGGGAGAGCATTAAGATCAGCTTTACCAGTGGTAAGCTCAGAGTAGAGCATAGCCAAGAACATAGCATTGTCAATACCATCTGACATGGCAAGGGTTTCTCCTGCCAGCGTGCTTCTTACCACACGTCTGACTTTCTTAGATTGCCAAAACAGAGGAGAGAATTTTCCTGTTTTTTCCATGAGGGCAATTAAAGCCCCTCCCTGTGTACCTCCATCTGGTAGATTGCCCAGTGAAGCATCACTGAAGACCACCAAACTCAAATCATCACTGTTGCCCAAGTGTTGAAACTTAAGTGTGACCTTCTCTGACTTAAGTTTACGGATCACTTTGTTCACTTCATGTATGGACTGAACAGTAGCATTCTTAATGTTGGATGCTAGGCTACATGTGTCAAACATAACATCTGGTCTTGTTTGTTTAGCAACCCACAGAATCTGTCCTATCTTGGACCGGAGTTGTTCTCTTTCTTTCTCGTTTAGTGGAGCCTCTCTCTGTACAGCACGTGCTGCCTGTAAGTGAACTGGTTGTAGGTTTTCAATGTAACTGTGCTGATGCACCTGCACTACACCACCCACAGTAGCAATGTCCATCCCCACGTATGAAAAACTCTCATGCTCTTCACGACCCAGATGAAATGCAGATTTAAGTACAGGGATTACATTAGTTACAAAGTGCTCTGAACCTGCCCAAAAAAAATCGTCCACATGGCATGCCAGTACTCCTGTCACCTCAGACTGCTCATTCTGCCAAAAAAAACACTGCAGGATCAACCCGTGACATTTTAACCACCACTGTTCAGCATGAGTTCTTTGACCTTGTTGTACCAGTAGAGGGCAGCGTCTGCAAGTCCATACACGCATTTCTTTAGTTTCCACAACGCGTTGTCCACGCCTGCTTCTGGTGGAGGACGAATGTAAAGGTCTCTTGAGAGTTCCATTCCCTGCAAAAAGGCAGACTTAATATCCATAGAATTTACTTTCCATTTGTTTTGACAAATAACAGCTAACAGCAGCCTGAGTGACTCTGATGCACATGTGGGAGAATCTTTCTGTAATTCTTGAATATTGACTTCTTCAAAACCTCTCGCCACAAGGCGAGCTTTGGAACAATACCATTAGAAGTTTCCTTCAACGTACAGACCCATCTAGTAGAAATAAATTTTTGACCCTTGTCTGTGACCTCTTCGTAAACATTATTATTTTGCCAGTTTTCAATCTCTTGCCGTTTAGCAGCATCAAAAGAGATGTCTTTGGAAATGAGTACATCAGCATCGGTATTATCACATTCAGTGAGAAGATCATCAACATGTGACATGTCTAAAGCTTCCTTTTGACCCTCGCTGCCATCTGGTTCAAGATACTGCACATTGTACCAGTTTTTATATTGCCCTTTTGCTTTTCCTGCTCTGCCTAAAACTCTGGCAGTGTGCTTAGTACCATCATCTCGGTTTGTAAATGTCACTGTCTGACCTGTTCTCAGTTTGACACCAGTGGAACCCACTGTGTTAGTAGCATCACTCTCTGTCTCATTAATTTGTGTCTCATTAAAGCCACACCCCGTTTTCCCCTTTTCACCTTCAGGAGGATCTCAGTCAGTGTCATGTTGTGTCTCTCCAGCAGCCCGTTGCTCCAAGGACTGTATCCCGCTGTAGTCTTTATCTCAGTGTTGAATTTTTCTGCCATCTCTCTTATCTCCTCATTGCTGAACTCACCACCGTTGTCTGTGTATATTCGTTTGGGGGCACCATGAACACTTATCCACGAGTGAATGAAGGAGTTGACGATCTCCGAGGCTTTCTTTGTTCTCACAATGTTTCCAGCGCTGAAGCGTGTGAAATGGTCGATGATGTGGAGGTACCATACGCCAGGTTCCAGCTCATGTAGATCCATTGCCCACCGTCTCATTGTACTCTGAGGCTAAAGGCAAACCAACAGCAGGCCTGGGCTTGGTCCTGCTATATCTTTGACATACCTCACAGTCACGGATGATCTCTTGCAGAATAACTGGACTGTCTTTGTCAGTATTTCCAGAGCTGAGGATGAGCCTCTGCAGCCGGTCTGCGGAGGCGTGGCCAAACTGCTTGTGGAGCTTCAGGAGAACTTTACGCTTCTCTTTTGTAGACATCTCTGCTGTGACAACAAGGATTTCACTTTCATTGGTGTCCGCTTCAGTATTACCATCTCTAATGTCAACACAATAGTGTCCCGAACTAGTGAGCTCAAGAGGGCACTGGTTGCTTGAACATAACAATTCTGTCATTCTCCATGTCTAAAACAGTTCCTGCTCTCTTTAGAGACATTTTGCTCAGCAGTAAAGGAATATCAACAGGAACAACTTCCGTTTCAATGTGACATTTTGTTAGACCGATCTTAGCGGGAAACTTCACCTTTCTATTGGAGTGTACCACCTGACCATCACCAAATCTGAAAGGTCTGCAGCTTAAAGATTCAGTGTGCAGCAGTTTGTTTATTTGGCTTTGGGTCAGGTCTTTCATGTAACTGTCCAGCCACTTCTCACCACAAACAGTACGTGTGCATGCAGTGTCAATCATAGCAGATCCCAGTGATTCAGTTAGGAATATCTCAGAGTCCGTCATGACTTTTGTAAACAGTGTAATGTTACACTCTTCCACATTTTTCTTCTTCTGCTAGCTTTACTTCATTTCTCCGATGAGGACAGTCTTTGGCCCAATGGTACGTGCTCTGACAAATGACGCATTTTGTTCTCTTACCATATTTGTCGAGTGGGTTTGTACCTTGCTGTGGCTGCCACTGTCTGCTCTGTGACGGGCCGTTGTTCCGTCTGAATTTTCCCGGTTGCCTCTGCTCCGTGAAAAACGCCACATCTTGAGTCTCGCTGCCGCCGCTTGCTCCACTGGTTCTTCCTCCGAAAATCCGCTTTACCGCTGACTTCATGGATGCGAATGTCAAATCCGTGCACGCTGTTAGTGCTAGCTGCCTACTCTTCTCGTCGAGACAAGCCGTGTCCAGGAGTTTAAACGCTCCTTTGTTTAGATCGTTCGCGGGTATTCCAAAGCGGTCTCTCTGGCTCGCCCCTCGAGCCCCAGCACCACCGCGAGTGCCTGCTTTTTCTTGTCCAAGTCCGTAACAAGCCTCCAAATACTAACTTCATTTTTCCAGCACTCGTATGGTCGGGCTTCGTCAAGCTTAGGCGGTACTCTGTAGTTGGAAACCAGCCTCTGCTACCATTGAAAATAGCCAAAGATACAACGTAGTTCCACAGAAAGTTTTTTTTATTACTCCCATTCTCAAGCAACAACCCGCGAAGAACACGCAAGTCTCACCGACCCCCGTGATCATCACATTCTCACAGACTCTGGCTATAATACATTCCCTCGCACATGAAGTTAACACTGAGCGGTGTCAGTTGACAATGTTTTCAGCTGATAAAACACACGCTCTGCTCTGACCGCATATGTTTTGTCAGCATCAATTACAAATGACCAACGCAGCTGTACTGGATAAGCTAACAAACAAACACTGTCAGTTACATCATGTCTCTTTTGCATTCGAATGTGCAGTTAATTTTTTTTATTATTATTTGACGATTATGCAAAATTAATTTTGATTTGAAAGTCTAATGCATATGAAGATCTCTTTGCATATTGACTGCTTTCCCTCATTTGATCTTCTCCAGAGGTCAAAGGTGACGTGGTGCTGCAGCTGGTGCCCGAACCTCTTCCTCCTCTGTCTGCTGCTAGTCATGATGAGGAGCTGGATGTGACCCTTGACCCTGAATGTGCAGCTGAAGGGGAGGAGCCTGATACCCCTGTGACTGAAACACCCGGTGAGCAGCCAATCGGAGAGCAGCATGTCAGATCTGCAGTGACGGGAGCGCGATGATGATGATGATGATGTTCTCTCTTGTGTTGGCAGATCCTGGTCGACGGGCTCTGAGGAGACTGCTGGACCGCATCAGGAGCCAAAGAGACCGCCAGCGGGCCGCTGCTACAGCGCTGACGTCACACGGGGGAGACGCTGATGTGGAAGTCTTGAGTGTGGAAACGGGATCATTGAGTGGCCAGGAAAAGGCACCAGAGGGCAGTGTAGAAGAACAGACGTCCAGCCTAGCGCACCCTGACAGCGGTAAAGCTTCAGCATTGTTCAGCACTTGCACAATGTTTTTAAGGATGCACGTTCACGTTATACAATACTGGTTATGACAGGAATGATGCCACTATTTAAGTGTTTACTGGGTTAAAGGGGGAAGCATTCTGAGTGACACTTTCTTGGCAACAACATTTGCTAAATCAATATCCTAATCAACAGCATAGCCTTAAAAAATTACCAATCGACTCTTTAAAATTTGCTAGACTAATTATTTTCTCATCAACTACCGGTAATAGGATAATAGACTAAAAGTCACATGGATTTCTCCAATCCACACACCACTGGCACATTTCCTTCATTTGTGCTTGAACTGATCATTTATGTGTAAATTTAAGCATTTCACTTATTTTTCAGTATATTAATAGTAGGGGTGTAACGGTTCACAAAATTCACGGTTCGATACGTTTTTGATACAGCAAAAAGAAAGAAATGCCAGAGAAATTTCCCTTGATGTTAGGCTACTTTTTTATTTTGAGGGTTCCTACATCTTGAGACTTTTAGTTTTATATAAATGTGGGTAATATTTGAAGGATGAACAAATAATGTTTTGGTCATCACAATAAAATATAATTTAAATATGATAATATTTGAGTTTGGATTATGTTGATTATGTTGGATTATGAGTTTTGCTGGAAAAAGATGTGCCTTTTCCTGCCAGACTTCTATGATTACAGTGAGTGTTACTACAGTAAATGCATGGTGAATGTTGCTGATCTGTGGACTTAAAGTCTATATCTAGTTAATTCACGGCACAATGTGTCTCCTGGTTTCCACGTCAGCGCTGTTCGATCTAATAGAGATCTACGGTTAATAACGGAGACATCTGAATGCTTCTCACGAGATCTCGCAGTGATGTTATTACTTCAAATGCTTTCTTCACTGGATCTCTGTGTAGTAACAGTGTCGCCTGATCAAGATCGGCTCGCGCTGCACTGATATTGGTGGTCCAAACTGATAAACGGTCCGCGAAGCACAAAATAATGAGTAGCGCAGTTTCGTTCCGCTTTCATTACGTTTGTCACGTGATGTTGGGCAACGTTGTGATCGCACCGGCAGGAAAAATGCGTACCGAACCGAAAGCCTTGTACCAAACGGTTCAATACGAATGCGTGTATCGTTACACTCCTAATAAATGAATGGTGCTCAGTGTCACACTGGCTCGTGTCTGCTGCTGATTAGTGCTGTGGTGTCGCTGCTCAGGGCCTGACGTGAGCGATGAAGCTGTAGTGGCAGGAACGCTGCTGCCGCCAGAGGAGCGCGACCAGTCGGAGCCAGCGTCCGCCGAGAGCCAGAGGAGAGCGGCCCACGTGAGTTCACTGATCACAGTCTCCAACATGATGCGCTTTCCCGTACACTACGATCCTTCAGGCGGCGCTCAAGCGGCTGAGCTGTGATGTGAAACTACTGGTACCTGAATGCCTGTGTAACACACATGCTTCATGAGGGTCTCTACACTTGAACTGTCGTCATTCACTCTTATGGTTCTTGTAGTGTGTAATAGAGCTGTTTGTGAATGTGAAAGGTATGCAAAGATCAAAGTGCACAACAAATATAGTAGTAAAAGAGAAAATACTCGTCAGTAATTAAGTCACTTACTTCCTTTTACATACCTACGAAACAATGTAACAAATTTGCATAATGCCAGCCTATGGCGTTCATTGGCTGCCTGCGAACGACATCTGCCCTACAAACTACAGCCTGTTAAACATTGAAATAAGTATCCGTAAATCATGGTAAAGTTAAATATTATAATTATATTTCCCTACAAATATAAATTGAGTCATATATACAGTAATGGATGTGAATATTGCTAGTAAAAGTGAACGAAAGGAAGAAAGGTTTATAATCCCCTTTCGAAAAATGGCTTAGATGTGAGTGAAGATTTGGGAAAGAGAAAATATTCCATGTCCAGTGAAATAACTAATGGAATAATGTTACATTTGTGGAAAATCAAAGAATACAAAGTCAACAAATGAATGTGCTCATGTTTCCCATTTTGGGCACAAATCCAAATGTTTCCATGGTTGCGCTGTAACATTTAATTGCTAACCTATTTATTTTGTGTACGAAGCTTTGTGCTTCACTCGTGTCATAATATTCACATACACATAAAAAGATTTGCTGTACCACCACCGTTTGGCGCAGTTGTCTAGTTCTGACTTCAGAGGGAACAAAACAACATTAAGAATCTTTAAAATGGCATAATATGGGCACTATAATATATTTTCTAGGATTAAATGAAGAGCATCTAGCCAACTATTAAAGGTTTTATCTTCAGTATAAACGTGGCGCTGAGGTCCTCGGAGGCCTTTTGTAACCACAGTTGGCAGTGGTCTGTCAGCAGAACAGTAAGATGTTGTGTGTGTCCAGGAGGCGGCGCTGTTGGGCCGGCAGCAGGAGCAGCTGGCGGTGCTGGAGGAGCTGGAGCAGAAGCGGCGTGAGCTCGAGCAGCGCCTGAGAGAGAGCCAGAGGAGCCACACGCCGCAGGACGAGGAAGCTCAGGAGAGCACAGCGCCTCCAGAGGTGCGTCTGTCCACTGAACGAGTGTGGGCCGTATACTGTTGACACCGTAACTCTGCACTTGCACAAAAAACTTATATGAAATTCCCCTGGAATGGGAGAATTCAGCAGTAACTTTCCATAAAAATGTGTAATTAGCTGCGTTTCCATTACAGATTTGCTCTAAACTTTTATAACTATTGCAAAATGACCATTAACCGAAGTTATGTGACTAAAACGTTTAAAAAAAAAATTCTCCCTCTCGCGATAAGTCATTTTAACAATCATGGCAACGGATGTTGGTAGGTTTACTTATATCTCAGCCACCGTACTAGCCATTATTTTTAATGAAGGAGACGCAGGCGGGTGTCCAGCATTAGTGGCAAGGAAAGACTGTTACACTGAGAGCGGCACATACGAGTGTTTCTCACTCTTCTGCTTCAAGCTCTTGATCAGTTGTGGCATTTCTCTGTGGTCTAGAATCCAGTATTCCTGTAATACTTATGACTTTTATGAGTTTAATGAAGAGCTCGGTCTCGTCTTCTGTCCAAACACCGCGACTTCTTTAAAGAACGATCGACTGTTGCGTACGTCAGGTGACCTTTAGATGCGGAAAAACTGTTTCCATTGCAGTCTTGAGAAATATTCCTTTTTCGAATTGCCGAAAACCTTTTTGTGATTATATGGAAGTTTTTGCGAAATTAACGTTTCCGTTGGCCGTATTTTCAATTTGTGATTCAGTCTGAATCATTCATACAGTTTTTCACACGCACTGAATCATTTGGATCGAGCGGGAAACTAAGGGTGTCACTAAGGATTATTTTGGTAATCTGTCGATTATTTGCTGATTAAATGAAGAATCAGATCTGTTTTTATTACCACAAACAATAGCCTTTAAAATGACTTAAAATACATGTATAAATGATATCAATGAGGCATTAATAATAGTTTCAAATAAAGTGGCAAAATCAAGTAATCCTATTAGGTACTTGATTTTGACACTTTATTTGAAACAATTATTATTACTGCCTCATTATATAAAAACACTGTTACAATGCATAATATCAGCTTATGTACGCTAGGCTATGTGTTATAGCAAATACCTGCAGAGTCACCAGCAGCCTGATGTTACACTACAGCAGATCAAATCCTGCTTTAATATTAACGATATTTAATTAAAATGTTAATCTTTAATATATATTATAACCTCTTCCTCAATCTAGTCTTAAGTTTATATATCAGAGTTAGGACGTAAAGGCTTAATTCTATTTTAGGTGTCAAGAAAAGATGAATGTTGATCTCTCTGGTTAACCCAAATTAAATGAACGGACTCAAAACTTCTCAGTAAATTGCACTCATATTATATTCAACAACATGATCCTCACCATATATTACATTACACCCAAAACCTGAAATGATGAAATGAATCAGACAATGTTCAGTGATTGGGAGATGTCCAATTAGCATAAATCCAATGTTGATATAAACAAGTCCAACTCGATGCTCACAAAAAAGTCTTCTTGTCTTCACCCTGTAAATTTCACCATTTCTTGGTACCCATATAAAAAATCCCTGATGTTCTTAAGTCCAGCAACAATCAGAACAACAGTCCATTCATAGCAGTCCAACTTTTGAATTACCTTCCTCCCATGAAAGAAAGCACAGGAATAAATGGTCCATCTAAATAAAAGATACACTCACAATTAGCAGGCATGAATAGCTTAATGCTGAATACATACTTACCCCAACATTACATTCACATGGGCTACCAAGCATCAACATCATACAGTGCATGTAAACAAAACAACTCTACTTACTGATTGACCAAAAGGAAACGAATTCCTCAATCATAGGACCTCAGAAAGACATTTGGATTAGCACAAGGAAGCCATTGCTTCCTATCCAACTGCTTGCCTGCTTCTTCAGGTATAGTACCTGGCTAAATACTCAACTATGAAGATGGTTAGCGCCCCCTAATGGGGTGACAAAACATAACCTCTAGTAACAGGGCTAGAGCTGTTACAATATAATCTTTAATAGGGAAACCTTTTTGCCATTTATAGCGCCACCGTTGGTCCGATCTCCTCGAAACTTTGCATGCTTCTTCACCATGCTAGGGCTCACTCATCAGTTTTGGTTGAAAATGTATGGGCTGTCGACTGTACTTTGCCCCGCCCCTTTTCCTGAATGACCCTGTTATAGCCATCCAAATGCAGAAGTTGCACTTTTTTTTCGATAACTATTGATCTAGAGAGTCCAGAGAATCGTCCTAGACTGGTTTGGTTCAGATCGGGCGAAAAACCAGGGACTAGTTCGCAAAAGTAGGTTTTGGACAAAATTAGACCTAGCAGAAATTTTTCTGGCCGAAATCGAAATTGGAGATATTCATTCTCTCCGCCTTGAGCCAGGGATCACAGTGGTGTAAGAACATTGAGTCTGGGACAAACGGTCTAAAAGTTATGGGCGATGTTGTACTTTTGGTTGCTGTAGCGCCACCTATGGGCCAATCGGGGTCATAGTCTGATAGGTTCTCCCCAAAATTGAGGCCTAACATCTGGCCAGGTTCCAAGTCTCTGGCCCTCACGGTTTGGCCTGCACGATCAGTTTTACAAATCCTTACAATTACAATAGGGTTTCAGCATTTCATGCTTGAACCCCTAATAAGAATGAAAGCTTTTTGCCAGTTATAGCGCCACCTATGGCCCGATCTCCATGAAACTCGGCATGCTTCCTCAACATGTTAGGGCACATATGTGACCGGTCACGGAAAGTAAGGACACATGTCGGTTCTGGGGCATTTTGAGTTATTCACAGATTCTGAAAGTGTAGTCTCCAAGCTTTCCAACGATGTGTAACACATGGAAATCTGATAATATTTGGAGAAGTTGTGGCCATTTGAAGGTAGGCACTCAAAAAAATTAAAAGTGGAGAAATCTGCCTCTAAAGATTGAGCAGTTCTCGCCTCTCTCTGCTGCTGGGAGTGACAATAGGGCTCATTTACATCTCATTTAGATAAGCCATACCCCCCTGTAAAGCTGTAAAGCACATGGGGGAGCAAAAAGGTCAGGAAAATGTGCCATCAAAGAAAAAAAAAAAAGTTTGCAAACAGGTAATATATAAATAAATGTCTCTTAGCATCTACCGATAAAACTGTATAGGCAACTCTATTGATATCAGATAGAGCCGCTACAGCGCTGCATAATAAGTAACCACGCTGTAGGGCTGGGCGATATGGACCAAAAGTCTTATCCCGATATATTTAGGCTGAATAATCGATATATGATATATATACCGATATTTTTTACTCAAAGTGAGAGCAAATGTTCAGTGAAAGTCAAAGCCAAATATGGACTTCACTGTATAAATTATACATTGATTCTTATTAAAGTTCTCAGTCAAGAGCAGTGTGTGATGTTGTTTTATTAACATTAAATGGATAGTTCTCCCCAAATGTTTAATTGTCATCATTTACTCTCTCAAGTTGTTTTAAACCTGAATAAGTTTCTTTCTTCTGTTGAAGTTATTTGGAAGAATGTGGGTAACCAACAGTTGCTGGTCCCCATTGACTACCTATATTTAT